>UCOH01007016.1:0-75637 GCA_900474275.1 Synergus japonicus
ATATATATATATATATATGTGTGTGTGTGTGTAACTAATTATTAATTAATTATTATGAGTATTGGGTTCAAATTCTACCCTAAAAATTCGATTTCTTCACTTTATTCAACCAAAAGCCTTAATTCAATCGCTTCATCTTACACATAAAGTAGTTTAAAAAAAAAATTATTTCGCTCTATAGACTAATTTCTGTTGAGTAATGTGAGGAAATGGAATTTTGAGCTTAGACCTTAAATCCAACGTCCTTAATATTTTGATATTTAATGATCTATCAATTTTTTTTCAACAGCAACAAGTGGCTACAGGAATACGCTAACGATAGCCTAATAATGGATGCTATCACAACAGGACAAGGAACTGAAAAAGATTGTCACTCTTATAAAGACTGTCCTCTATCTGAAGGAATAATCGACAATACTTTAAGAGCGTTAAATATAATTTGATTTTTGAATCTCATATATCTTTAATTTTCTGTGTTACTTGGCTCAAACTTTCTCTAAGTCTATAGTGATTGTAAAAGCTAGTCGAGATTTTAAGTGTTGTCTTTATTAAAATTTTGTATTACCTGTCATTTTTTATTTTCACTTTTTTTATTCTTCGATATCATCAGTTTTAGTGAATCGAAAGCCTTGGTCAACTGAGCAAGATCGAAAGGAGTATGTCCCAGCATATCTTTCTTGTTTGCATCTACTCCATTTTCCAAGAGAAATTGAACACAATCTGAATGATTGTGTTGAGCTGCAAGATGCAAAGACGTTCTTCCCGAAATATCTGCTTTAGATAAATCTGCTCCAGCAAGTTCGTAAGATTTCAGTCGCGTGAGATTTCCAGCCGCTGATGCTGCACACAACTTTTCACCGAGCACACGAGTTCGTTCGTGAAGATGGGCACCACACTGTCGCAAGAGTTTGATAATCTGCAAAGAAAAGATTTACGTTAAGGGCGTTGGATTAAAATTCTATCGTAAAAATTCGATTTCTTCATTTTACTCAACAAACAGTGAGTCCCGATACAGAGCGAAAAAATTTCTAACTATAATATTTGTTAAGTAAAGTGAAGAAATCGAATTTCAAAGTTAGAACATGGTACCAAAACTCTTAGGTTAGTTAAGTTTACATCTTAATTTAGGTTTTCAGAAAAAAAGGATCTGATTACCTCCTGATGATCATATTCGATTGCGTCTATCAAAGGGGTGCGATTAAATCTATCTTTTGCATGAACATTCGCTCCCATAATCAAAAGACGTCGAACGACAAAAAGGTCTCCTTCGCAGCAAGCAATGTGTAAAGCCGTTCGACCATCAGCATCCTTCTGGGAAATATCTGCACCCTTTTGGGTAAAAAAATGTTTAAAAAAATTTTATTTAGTCTCGCAAAATTAAGTGTAATTCTAAGAAATATGCTAAAATTTATATTTTTGACTTTAAGGGCCTTGAACCAAAGTTATTCCAATTTAAAAATAGGATCTCTTCATTTTACTTAACAAATATTATAAGAAAATATTTTTTTGCTCTGAAGCAGTGCTAATTTTTTAAGTAGAATTATGGCTATAGAGCGAAAAAATACCTAATTTTATTAACTGTTAAGTAAAACAAAGAGATCGAATTTTTAGCTTAAATTTCGAACTCTCCGTTTTATAATATGAAAAGCAGTTCCGCTACAAAGCGAAAAATGAAGAGTTGTAATTTTGAGCTTAAAGCTTGGATCCAAATCTTGACCTGTGATAATTATAATAATTGAAAACTAGATTAAAAGAACTTACGTATTCTTGAAATGATTCCAGTTTTTTTATATCTCGAGCAATAACTGATGCGTTTAACATTGCCGGGAATAAAATTGAAACTAATTCAAAACGTTCGCTTGGCGAACTAACATTCAAAGATTTTGCGACAGCATCAACAAGGTTCCAATCTTTCATACTTGGAGGCTTCCCTCCAGTCAACTCGCCCCTCAAATTTGTCTGCATCATTGAACGTTTTTTTTCTGTATCCCATTCTTTTTTTGAAAGCACGTAGGAGAGTTTCGTTAAAGCTGCTTCTGGTGTCATATCGTATCCAGCAATTACACCTATATGAAATAGATAATTGAATAATAATTAAGTAAAACGAGGAAATCGAATTTTAAGATTGGGCCAAACACCCTTAATAAAATATCAAAGAATATGATCTTACCAGCATCGCTAAGAATTTGGCCTGCTTCATAGAGACAAGCAACACTACCAGTTGGACATTGTGTAATATTAACAACTATAACCCCTCGATCAGTCGCAGCTTTAAATGCTGATATGATATCCTCTCGATTGCTCGGAATATTTCCAGCTCCGTAACTTTGTAAGACAACTCCCTCGGTTGGTGGTCGAAGAAACGCTTTTATCAGTTCACCTGAGATACTAGGAAAAAGTCGAAGTAAGCCGACGTTTCTGCTTAAAGTCGTGTGAACATGAAACTGTTCTAAAGCACCAGAGCGAAAAATAGAACGATAGTCCACTGCAATTGGAGATAAAAAGGTTTTTAAAACTAAGAAAGCAACTTCCAAAAACAAGTACAGGGTAGCCACTCAAATAGCCTACTTGAAATTCTACAATTTGCTTATATCAAATTTTTTAAAATTTTCAGAAATTTAAAGGAATCTTATGAAAGTTATTGAGTTTTTATGGAGTTCTAAGGAATTTCAAGGGATTTGATGAGATTTTTTGAAAGTTTAAGTAATTTTAACAGATTTCAAGAAATCCATTTTCTAAGGAATCCCAGTCTTCAAAGAAATTTCCGGCTCTTTCCAGGTACTCAAAATTTAAGACTAATTTCTGGTTTTTCCGATCAGTAGCCACCCTGGGAATATCAACGTATATTTTTGGATAAATAAAAAAAATTACCTTCGACTTTGATACCAGCCACAGCAAGAGGTGGTGAATTTGGTGAGTGGAAAGCATCAAAAGTATTAGTAGAAACCTTACTGGTTCGATTTCCACGCATCAGTTCATTACCGAAGAAAATACAAACTTCGGGTATATTGTAGTTTGCTGCGATGACGAGAGATGATAAAAAATTATCAAGGCCATCGCTTCTTGAGTCAAAAATCGGAAGCTGAGATCCAGTTATGACGACTATTTTTCCAAGAGCTTCCAGCATGAAAGATAATGCAGAGGCTGTGTAACTCATAGTGTCCGTTCCATGCAGAACGACAAAACCATCATAATCTTCATATGCCTCCTAAATTAAAAATTTTATTGAAACAAAATCCATTTTAAATCGGGCAGTTGGCCGTAGAAATTCAAGTCGTAAAATTGGTTGTAGATTGAATAAATTAAAGGTTAAATGATGTTAAAGATTATTAGTCTACTCTTCTTTTTTATTTTTTCGATATTTAAATATTGGCTTTTTTGAAAGTCGTCAAAAAACTCTCTCTAGAATAAAGAACAGTAGACTAACAATCTTTAACATCATTTAAACTTAATTAAGACGCTATTCAACAAATTAATACAACATTGTTACTTTAAAAACAGAATAAATTAAATCTTATGCTGGACTTCAAAAGAAGATGATAAACCTCATCAGAATCTGACAAGAAAACTTAAATATCTTTGCTTACTTTGATGTCTTCCGCTATTCGAATCCAGTCATCCATTGTCATATTACTCGAATCTCGAAGTGGGGAATATTCCTTGACATCATAGACGACTCGTCGTTTATGTTCATTTGATAATCTGTGTTAAATAAAGTGTTAATTTTAATAATTGTATTTTATGTTGTGTTGAAGCCAAGTTACAGTCTAAAAACTCGATTTCTTCATTTTACTTAACAAATATTTAATTTTTAATTTTTTCCCTCTGTGGAATTAATCAATTTTTAACTAGAATTATGCGTACAGAGCGAAAAATACCTAATTCAATTCTTTTTTAAGTAAAATGAAAATATTAAATTTTTAAGGCAGATTTTGAATTCTTCGTTTTATGCAAAAATTATCGAAACTAAATATTTTTTCGCTCTGTACGCAGTCTTATATTTTAAGAAAGATTAGTACTAGAGATTGAAAAAATATTTATTTATAATTTTTTTTGTGAGTATTCAAGCGAAAATTATTACATGTTATATTTCTTTTCTAGTTATGCAACATTAGATACTAATAAATACTTTGATAATTTTATCAAAAAACTACACACGCAGATATCAGCCAAGCGATAAGAATTTGCGAAACACTTTGGCATTGATTGCACTATAATGATTAAAATTATAAATTACATATCAGTAAAAAAATAATAATTTTACTCACGGTAAAACTAGAGGACCTCCAGGACAGAATCTCTCTTCTGCGTAGCTCTTATCGTGCATATTAGGAAATTCTCTTAAATTATTTACGAAAGCATCGGCTATCGGGACTAAAGCTGCAAAAATTAATCAAGAAATTATGATTCTGCGTTCTAAGCAGGGGAGATCGGATAATTAAATGAAAATCCTATCCAGTAACTAATAATGAACTAAATAAATTTAAAATTAATTTTAATTAACAGATATTATAATTAGATATTTTTTCGCTCTGTATATGTACTTATTTTAAAAATATAAATTTGTCTATAGAGCAAAAAAATAATATTTAAATACTTTTTTCTTGAAACGAAGAATTCGAAATCTAATCTTAAAATTCAATTTCTTATTAATTTTACAAAAAAATTATTAAAATCATAGATTTTTTGGCTCTGTATGCATATTTCTATATAAAAACTGAATAGCGTTACAAAGCAACAAAATATCTAATTATAATATGTGTTGAATAGAATGAAGAAATCGAAGTTTGAGATTAGTACTTGAATCCTAAATCTTTAAGGGTATTGGAGCCAAGTTCTAATCTAAAAATTCGATTTCTTCATTTTACTCAATAAATATAAAATTTGGAATTTTTTCCCTCTGTTGTGTTAATCAATTTCTAACTAGAAATCAGATTTTGAATTCTTCGTTTTATGCAAAAAATATCGAAACTAAATATTTTTTCGCTCTGTATGCAGTCTTATATTTGAAAAAAGATTAGTGCTATATAGCGAAAAAATATTTATCTATAATTTTCGTTGAGTAAAATGGAGAATGGAATTTGGAGCTTAAAATTAATATAAAAATTACCTCCAGATTTATTTCTGACCATTCCAATAGTGCCTCCAGTATAGAGAACAAGAACTCTTCCTTCTGGATTGTTCATCTCATCATAAAACTTTCCAGTTGACATGTTTCGTCTTTGGGAAAACGTCGAAGCTGATTTTTTGCCATTTACATTATTTTCAAAAACACCATCAAGACATCTGTTATTCATAAAATTACTTTCTATTCCTGAGTCCATGATTGACTAAGTATATCCAGTTTCAGACTTTTTCTGTAATTATAAAAATTAAAGATAAGTCGCGGATATAACCTAATATTAAAAAAAATACAGTTTGCATTAAATAAAATAATAAATAAACAAATTTACCTACTTACGTGAATTGTGGACAGTTGATATTGCAATGAGCAGAATCTGCGAGGAAATGTTTTAGCAAGTAAGCTATTTGCCTACATATTTTTACGATTTGTACATGTGCGCCTTTTTCAGATATATAATATATATATATATAGTATCAAGGTATATAAATGTTTGCTTATTGGTTAATCCAAAGTTTGATACAGTTGTATTTATGCATATGTATGCATATACATATGCATATATGTCAAGTTGCAAGTGTACAAGCGTGCAAGATGCTTATATATGTTGTTCTGCAAACATCCACCATGGCGCGGTAATCGCAAGAGGCGGGAATTATATTCCGATTTAAAAAAATGAAAGTTGCAAGTTTAATTACATATTAATAAATATTAATCGAAATATACTTTATTAAAAGAGAAAACATTATAAATAAATGAATATTGGATTATATTTTAACTTGTTAAAATTTGATTTCACCAGATGTGACGCGGTTTCCATAGAAACTGGAAACATTGAAAAGATAGAGGGCAGCACCTCGAATTTATCCCCACTATAAAAGGTACAAATATAACACATACGTGTAGTGTTACAGCTGTTACTTCCTGAATACGTCAAATACGTGTTTTGTTGTATGTAGTTCAAAACACTAGCATTATTAATTATTATATTACGTATTAGTTACGAGATTTTTTACGAAAATGTGTGATGTACAAAAAACGTAGATATATGAAGATTCGTGAATTTCGAGTAGTAGATAAATGACTAAAAATATTTAAGAATCTGAAGTGCTTAGGAAAATAGAAAACAAGCTGATGAGATTTTTTCAATTGTGTATATCAATTATACTCTTCAATAATTGATAAATATTTTTCCAAATGGATGCAAAACTAGCGACTTACCGAAATCAAAAACGCAAAAAAGAAATGATTGAGTCTGCAAAAAGTAAACTGAAAGAATTCCAACTATGGAACAGATTTATTTTTAACAGAACATCACAGGAAACGAAAAATTCTGAAGCTGAGGTAAATTTTTTGATGCCTTGTTTTACTTAGTTAGCTTAGGTTTCTTCAATTTAATTGACTTTTGTATTTTTCACAATTAAAGGTGTTGGAGCCTTTCGATTTCTTCACTTTACTTAACAAATATGAAACTTCGCATTTTTCCCTCTGTGGAATTAATCAATTTTTAACCAGAATTATGCGTACGTACCAAGAAAATACCTAATTCAAATATTTTTTAAGTAAAATGAAAATATTGAATTTTGAAGTCAGATTTTGAATTTGTCGTTTTATGCAAAAAGTATCGAAATTAAATATTTTTTTGCTCTCTAGGCAGTCTTATATTTGAAAAAAGATTAGTGCTACAGAGCGAAAAAATATTTATCTATAATTTTCGTTGAGTAAAATGGACAATTGAATTTTGAACTTAACACTTGGGTTCAACGCCCTTAAAACAAAAAATACTTACCCTATCAAGAAATTTTCAATGAAGAATTTGTTTACCTTACCGACATTTTTCTCTCTGTAACGCTACGTCTACATTTAGTGAGATACCACATTGAAAATTTCTATATTTGAAGCTAAAGCCTTAAGGGCATGTGATACTTTACCATAAATGCAAATTAGTTATACCAATTATACATTAATAATAATAAATATTTTTAGCTAATAAGAGTCAATAAACCTTCACTTCATATAGACGAAGGTTTATTGACTCTTATTAGCTAAAAATATTTATTATTATTTATTATAAATAAGAGTCAATAAACCTTCACTTCATATAGACGAAGGTTTATTGACTCTTATTTACTAAAAATATTTATTATTATGAATGTATAATTGGTATAACTAATTTGCTCTTATGGTAAAGTATCATATGCCCTTAAGGTACGTTTGTCTGGTCCTAAATATTGACATTTTAAAAAAAAAATTTTTTCAAAGAAACTTTTTTTATTTTTACAAAAATTTAAGACTAGATAAACATACATTAGCATATTTTCTTTAATTTTATAAATTTTCAATTTGATATCTTTATAAATGTAGACTTAGCGTTACAGAGAAAAAAATGTCGGTAAGGTAGGGATCGGGTAAGTAATACATGCCCTTAAAGAAAATTCATAAAGTTGTTATGACAATCATATAGAGCTTTCAAAAAGTAATGTCTTTATTTTCTTGACTTATTTATATTAAAGTATTAAAACTAGAGAGAGCGAAAGAATACCTAATTATAATATTTGTTGAGGGTGTTGGGGCAAATTCTAACTTCAAAATTTGATTTCTTCATTTTACTCAACGAAAATTATAGATAAATATTTTTTCGCTCTGTAGCATTAATCTTTTTTTAAATATAAGACTGCATACAGAGCGAAACAATATGTAGTTTCGATATTTTTTGTATAAAACGAAGAATTCAAAATCTAACTCCAAAATTAAATAGTTTCATTTTATTGTTCAAATATTTGAATTAGATATTTTCTCGCTCTGAACGCATGATTCTAGTTAAAAATTGATTAACACAACAGAGGGAAAAAATTCCAAATTTAATATTTATTGAGTAAAATGAAGAAATCGAAATTTTAGATTAGAACTTGGCTCCAACACCCTTAATGAAAACAATAATTTGAATTCAGTTTTATCAATTCAGCAACAGAAACCATGAAGTTTTCGTCTGTAAACCTTCCAAACTGTATTTTAATTTTTATTTGAAGAAGTTTTACTGTATTCTTTTATTATTTATCTTTTAGGATCTCTTAAAACTTCAGCCATCGGATTGTGACGATCAGGAAAGTATCCTATCAGATGACAGTATTGAGTCTCCTCCAGAAAATCCACTTATCACATGGATAGTTTGGTTCCTCTATTTTTTACTTTGGATCACACTTTACGCCCTTGCTTTGAGATTTGAATTCGGCGCCATATATTTCATCCTCTCAAGTTTTTATTTAATATGGGCCAATACTCGTACTGCTCCCAAAAAAGAAGGAGAATTAAGCGCTTATTCAGTATTCAATCCTGATTGTAAACCAATTCACGGCACTGTCAACGCTGAACAACTTGAAAGGGAAATGATATTTATGTGAACGACCAGACTTCACTGATCGAATAATTTAACAACCAGGAAATACGATCTACGCGTATATCACATTTTTTAATAATTTATCCAACAATGTTGATGACTGATGACTATAATACATTATTGTGATTTTAACGATAGAAATGTTTTTTAAAAAGTAGAAAAGTATCTTCCATTTTGTTTTAAGTACTGTTTATGTAACTGAGTAATAAGTTTTGTGATAAAAATGTAAAAATTGTTAAAAAATAAAACCTGAGCTTTGATTTTTTCAATATTTTTCAATTTTAAGCTTGTAAAATTCCCTGAACGTTTTCAGAACATTCTTCTATTTTCTTCAATGATCGGTGTTGCTCGTCAAGACAAAGGAGTGTTTTGTCCAAATCCAAAAGCAGATCGTTTGCAATACGAACATTCAGTGAACTGAAAAATTAATTTTTTGTATAAAATTAAAATTTTGGAAAGCAAATATCTAAATGGATTTTAAAAATAAATTATATTATATAATTATTTTATAAATAAATTAAATTAGAGTACTTAGTTGTTTCGACCACGCTGAAGTTTTCAGTATAATTCGCAAATTTGTTAATAAGGTTGTTCAAATTTTCTATCATCTTTTTCGTCTCTGAAATTTAAAAAGATGTTTAGACCCACATTTTCAAATTGAATTATTTTTTATTTTTACGGCTAGAAATTTACCTTCGCTTTCAGTAAATCTTGAAGATTCAATAGCCCCGAGACTTCGACGTATTGTCTCATTAACATTTTTTGGATTCCAAGGAAGAATTATACTCTCTGATAATCGCCAGATACTTAAACCAATGACTTGGGCAAGTATTTTCTTATCTCCATTTATCAGTGAAGAATTTTTCCCATTCTAAATAAAATAACGACGTATGAAAATTTATTGTCAGGGTGGCCACACTTTCAGGGAAGTCAGGGAAAATAGAAATTAACTTTTATGTTAATATTAACTATGTTATTTTTTTCGTATTACATATATAATTTATTTAATAAATTTTAGAAACTATCCAAAGATTTTGAAGGATTATAAATAATTTCCAGGTATTCTCTGAGATTCTCTAGGTTTCTAATGATTTAGTTATTTAAAAGATTTAAGTGATTTTAAAGAATTGAAATTTTCTTCATGTAATTTTAAAAAGGATTTCACAAAATTATTATGATTTATAAAAGATTTTGTAGAAGTTTAAGGAATTTTAAGAGGCTTTCAAGAATTTTGAGAAGTCTTTACTTATTTTAAGGGATTTAAAAGTTTTTCATGGAATTCTAAAGGGTTTCAAGATGCTTGTAAAAATTCTAAGTAATTTTGATATTTTCAAAATTATTTTAAGGAATTTTAATAGTCTTCATAGAATTAAAAAAAAAATTCAAGTAATTTAGGTAATTTTAAAGAATTTCAAGGAATTTTAAGATATTTAAAGATTTTTTTAGGAATTTTAAAAGATTTTAGCAAATTCTAAGGGATTTCAAGAGATTTTCAATAATATAAAGAAATTTTGATGCATTTTAAGATATTTTAAAATTCTTCGTGGAATTTAAAAATATCTCACGAGATTCTGAAAAAGTTTTATTGAATTTTGAAGGATTACAGGAAATTTAAAGAAATTTTTAGGAATTTTAAAAGATTTTGAAGTTGTGAAGTGATTTTAATTTTCAAATGATTTAAAGTGATATTATACGACATTGAAAAATTTCAGTAGTGTTATTATTGAAAATTTATAAGCATTGTTAATACATTTCTGGCATGTAATTTGTTTGAAAATCTCGGAAAAGTCAGGGAAATTGAAAAATTTAATCTTGTGAGCACCCTGATTGTATGACTTCTAATTTTAAGGGTTTTGGACCCAGATTCTAAATTCAACATTCAAACTCTTCATTTTAATAAACAAATATTATAATTATATATTTTTTCGCTCTGTTGCACTACATACTTTTAAAATAGAATTATGGACACAGAGCGAGAAAGTTTCCAGCTTTAATAATTTTTTCTTTTTTTTTGTAGAGACTGATGTTTGAGGAAAGATTTTTAATTCTTCATTTTATAAAAAAAGTATTAAGGGTGTTGGAACCAAGTTCTAATCCAAAAATTCGAGTTCTTCATATTACTCAACAAATATTAAATTTGGATTTTTTTTCCTCGGTAGAATTAATCAATTTTTAACTAGAATTATGCGTACAGAGCGAGAAAATATGTAATTCAAATATTTTTTAGGTAAAATGAAAATATTCAATTTTGAAGATAGATTTTTATTTCTTCGTTTTATGCAAAAATATCGAAATTAAATGCTTCTTCGCTCTGTATACAGTCTTATATTTGCAAAAAGATTAGTGCTACAGAGCGAAAAAATATTTATCTATAATTTTCGTTGAGTAAAATGGAGAATGGAATTTTGAGCTTAACACTTGGGTCTAATGTCCTTAAAAGTAAACGTTTTTTGCCTCTGTAGACATAGGTCTATATTGAATTAGAGTTCACCTACAGAGCGAAATGTTATTTATTTTAGATATCTGTCGAGTAAAATCAGGAAATTGTATGTCGAGATTAGAACTTGGATTCAATACCCTTGAGAGCGTTGGACCAAGTGTAAAGCTCAACATTCTATTCTTCATTTTACTCAACGAAAATTATAGATAAATATTTTTTCGCTCTGTAGCGTTAATTTTTTTTCAAATAGAAGACTGCAAACAGAGCGAATAATTAGTTAATTTCGATATTTTTTGCATAAAACGAAGAATTCAAAATCTGACTTCAAAATTCAATATTTTCATTTTACTACAAAAATATTTGAATTTGGTATTTTCTCGTTCTGTACGCATAATTCTAGTTAAAAATTGATTAATTCCACAGAGGGAAAAAATTAAAAATTAAATATTTGTTAAGTAAAATGAAGAAATCGAATTTTTAGATTAGAACTTAGCTCCAACACCCTTAGTAATAAAATTAACTACACGAATCTGCTTACCACAACTTACCACGAAAGAAAGTATTGCATGAGGAATATTCAAATTAAGATAAGGCAAAGAAATTAATTCCCTTTCATTGCAGATACTAATTTCCTTCAAGCTAAAAATACTCATGGAATCAGCAGCTTTTAAAACTCCAGCTTGCGCAATATTGGATCCAGAAACCAACAGACAATCATCTTTCTCAAATAATGGGTTATTCAAATCTTGTAGAGGATTATCAGCCACGGTTATAAATGCGACAATTTTTGATTGCATATAACTTGGCAATTCATCAAAACAGTCTCTGGAGGAATTTTCGCAAGTGCAGAATAAAATTGTTCGTCTTGGATTCCAATCTTGTTGTTCATGGACTTTGTTGAGACTTTTAATCAACTCGATCACCATTTTGACTCTTTTCTCAATTAAGGATACTACCACGTATCTATCTGTTGATAAAAAAATAAGTTAATTGAAATTAAGGGTGTTGGAGCAAAGTTCTAATCTAAAAATTTGATTTCCTCATTTTACTTAACAAATATTAAATTTGGAATTTTTTCCCTTTGTAGAATTAATCAATTATTAACTAGAATTATGCGTACAGAGCGAAAAAATATCTAATTCAAATATTTTTTAAATAAAATGAAAATTTCTAATTTTGAAATCAGATTTTGAATTCCTCGTTTTATGTAAAAAGTATCAAAACTAAATATTTTTTCGCTCTGTATGCAGTCTTATATTTGACAAAAGATTAGTGATACAGAGCGAAAAAATATTTATCTATAATTTTCGTAAAGTAAAATGGAGAATGGAATTTTGAGATTATAATTTGTGTCCAACGCCCTTAAGGATGTATTAATATATGTAATTCATTAGAATATTGAAGAATTATTTCATTAGAATTATTGAGTAAAATGGGAAATTTAATTTTGAGATTAAAATTTGCACTCTTAGAAGTAAAAATAAAGCATTTTAATTTTAAGTTATAAATAATGTCCATAATTGAATAATTCCAAATTGGAAACGATCCAAAAGCAATGATTGCAAATTCGATCCATTCATAATGTTGAACGAATTTTAAAATCATTGCAATTTCTACGATTACCAAACACGAAAGACTAAAAATCAGAACACTTTTTTGGAAACGCAGGACGATTAGGACGATTTATTTAGATCCACGATCTAAATAAAAATTGAATGTCCTCATTTCTCTTAACAAATATTTTAATTAGATATTTTTTCGTTCTATAGCGCTACTCAATTTTTGAATAAAAATACGCATACAGAGCCAAAAATATTTTTAAAATTTTCTAAAATAAATCAGGACGCTACAAAATTTTCAAAAATCAGGATATGTCCTGCTAAGGGTGTTGGAGTCAAGTTCTAATCTAAAAATTCGATTTCTTCATATTACTCAACAAATATTAAATTTGGAATATTTTTCCTCTGTAGAATTAATCAATTTTTAACTAGAATTATGCGTGCAGAGTGAGAAAATACCTAATTCAAATATTTTTTAAGTAAAATGAAAATATTGAATTTTGAAGTAAGATTTTTAATTTTTCGTTTTATGCAAAAAGTATCGAAACTAAATATTTTTTCGCTCTGTACGCAGTCTTATATTTGAAAAAAGATTAGTGCTACAGAGTGAAAAAATATTTATCTATAATTTTTGTTGAATAAATTAAAGAATTAAATTTTGAGCTTAAGATTTGGTTTGAATGTTTTTAAATCAGAAGATCTGGTAACCCGAGTCATTTCCAGGTTTTCTGATCGAGTGGCAAGAGAGATTAAAAATTTAATTCTCACCTGATTCTCTCGATCCTTGAACTTTAACAACACTGCAGGATTTCAATTTAAAAACCTGTTGAATAAACGAGTTGGTGAAGTTTTCCTGAAATTTCTCAGCTTTTAACAAATTCGGATCCTCGACAAAATTCGCACCTTGAAGAACGTCAAAAACCTTATACTGAAGATGCTCCGTCATTTCCAGACCATTATTAGCAAGTTGCATTCTTGTTTGTTCTGCTCGTACCATTATATTTCTTTGGGCAGCAAATCTTCCTAACATAAATCCTCCCAAAAGGGCCAAAAACCCAATCGAAAACAAAAACGAAATGCAACTTCGTTTTGTTACAAACTCACTCGATTCTCCAAAACCTCGTGACATTTGCATACTCAATATTCTCTGCATCTTTACTTTTTTATAATTCTCTTCCTCAAAATATAAATCTTCACTTTTCTTCAGAGAGTTTGAAGCTTAGAGGAAGTACTTAATAAGTAGTTAAAAATGAGATTTTTTTTCGCGATACGTGACCGAAAACTTCTTTTATTATTATATCTATTTATATGGACGCGAGAATAGAAATAACAATTTCACGGATATAGCGCGATTGGCTACCATAAACTCAGCATCTGGTATATTTTTGCACCAAATTGACTTTTCAAAAGCCGTTACAATTCTCATCTTCAAATTCCCATTACAATTGCAAAAATGAAGTTTTAAATTAAATACAATTTTTATTTAAATTTTATTTTTGAAACGGGATAAATATATTCTTAGATTTAATTATTTAATGTATTGGTTTTTTGGATATATTTGAATTGATTATTTCGGAGGCTCTTGTTTGTTTTAAATCATCTCGAAATCTTTAAAGAGATATTAAATGTATTAATTATTATTTATTATTATTTGACTAATAAATACAAAAACTGATTTGTTATCAAGTGGCCGGACAATGAGTTTTGGTTTTTGGAACGTGAGAATCTTGAATTTGTCTTTTGAGAATACCCACGGTTGACGAAAGACTGCGTGGGATCGGCTCAATATAAGTTGGACGTCTTAAGTTCTCCCCCCAACATTTCTTGTTTTCTTAGTTTATGCCAAGTCTAAAAGGTTTCAGTTTTATAACAAAACTGAATGCAAATAAATACGAATAAATATTTTAAATTTAATCCTTTTTAATTCGGAACCACATCTTTTGACGAAAAACCAAAATCTCGAAAGTGAAGAAATAACGAAATGAATTTTTGTGCAATTAAAAATTCGGGTATTTTATATTTTTGGGCAATTGAAATTGCTGTAATTTTATACTTTCTTCAATAATCATTTTCCGTAATATTATTTAATTTTATACGCGAATTTGTAATTTCAAGAATTTGAATTTTCGGGAATTATTTTTTCGGTATTTTTTCAAATTCAGGATGTTGGTTTTTCGGTAAAAGATGTCCCTTTAACACAGCTTGATTCCTCTTAATATGTTTTTGACTCAGTTGAAATTGTTTTATATTAATTTAGTTAAAAATTGAATTCCAATTAGTTTTTTTGATTTTTCTTAAAAGGACACCACCGAAAGTTTAACCCGTTTAAATTTAAATGGCTAAAAGGTGTTGATTTTTTATAGCATTATTTTCGACGTAGAATGACGCAACGTATTAAAAAAAATATATATATAGAAAAATTGTGGAGCTATTTAGAATTTTTATTTTTTTAAGTATTCAAGATATCGGTAAATTCATACGAGACTTTGTTCAAAGTCGTAAAAAAAGTATAGACAAAAATTGCAAAAGATCCATTTTAAAGGCAATGTTTAAATAATTACAACTTAATAAACACTTTCTCAAAGTCCAAAATTTGTCTTTATATTGTCATTTTTTATTATTTTTTATGCGGAAATAAATTTTAGCCATTTAAATTTAAACGGGTTAAAATTTCGGTGGTGTCTTCCCTTAAGGGCATATAATAATTGCCATAAGAACAAATTTAATTTCTCCAACTTTATGCTCACAAAAAATATTTACTACCGAGACCGTAAAGTTGGGGGAATTAAATTGCTCTCATCGTAGGTTTATAGTAAAATTATTTTGAAATTTCGCTTGAAAGTTGTCCCCATAAATTTCAAAATTTATTCTCTAGTCTTCCGCAATTGTAACATAAGTATATATTTTCTACACCTACTATTTGGGACATCATTGATGTGTATAAATAGTTCATGTCTTACGCATATGTGCGAGGCTATGTATCTATAGAATTCTGAATTCTTGCATGTCAAAAGATGGGTCTACATATTTTCCAGAAACGAAAACAAGTCCAGTTTTATTTTTTATAAAATGATTTACGATCTGTTTTATTCTCTAACGAGAATTATACAATTTTTGTCATTTAAATTAAAACTTCTTCAAGATGAAACGCTTCTAATTATAAATTCTTCTAACTGCTAAGCCTTTCCAATTTGAAATAAAATTTTTGTCTACAAAATCAATTTAAAATTTAAATGGTTTCTTTGTTTAGAATTTTCCACAAGACTTTCAGATTCAAGGTTCTAGTTTTTGAAGGTGGAAAACTCTTCTTCGAATTGCTTCTTAGAAATTTTTGCAAATTTTCTTTATATTTTAGGAAGTATTGCCGTTGTCCATTGCTCTGGATCATCAGAAAGGTATAAAATAAATAAATTCCATATCTTTAATTAAAAAAAGAGTTTATATCAAAAGCAGTCTTCTTCCCTATCATAAATACTCATTCCGCTACTAATCACTATTTGTACACAAGACTTCAGATCAACTTAACTTTAATTTTAAAATCATAAGGGTGTTAGGTCCAAGGTAAAAACTCGCAATTCTTTCTCTCTTCATTTTACTTAAGGGCGTTGAACTCAAATGTTAAGCTCAAAATTCCATTTTCCATTTTACTCAACGAAAATTATAGATAAATATTTTTTCGCTCTGTAGCACTAATATTTTTGCAAATATAAGACTGCGTACAGAGCAAAAAAATACTTAGTTTCGGTACTTTTTGCACAAAACGAAGAATTCAAAATCTAACTTGAAAATTAAATATTTTCATTTTACTTAAAAAATATTTGAATTAGATATTTTCTCGCTCTGTACACATAATTCTAGTCAAAAATTGATTAATTCTACAGAGAGAAAAACTTACAAACTTAATATTTGTTGAGTAAAATAAAGAAATTGGATTTTTAGATTAGAACTTGGCTCCAACACTCTTAATAAATATTATAATGTTAGCTAGTGTTAATTTGAATCCCGTGTTTAGTTTAATATCAATTCGTTTATAAATAAATGTCTAGTTATCCATAAATCTGAGCTATTCATTTAACGAAGAACTCCTTAATGAGTGAGAGTAAGCGAGTGAGAGAACTTGTGACCTGAGCGCGGAAAGGTCTCTAGGAGTCAGGACCAACCGAGCTCATTATAAACAAATAGGAGAATATATTTGTTTACAATAATTAGATATTTTTGTCGCTGTACCCATAATTCTAATAAGGAAATCGTGGTTCGACCTTGTATCCAACACCCTTAAATGGTAGTTACATATGTACAAGTCTTTAAACTTAACTAAAGTGCAGCCAACATAGCCTCTGCTTCGCCCTTATGATACAGTTTAATATGATTTTTCAAATATCGTTTCTGCGCAAAAGTAAGACCACAACCCGAACAAACGAAAGGTTTTTCGTTACTATGAACACTATAATGCCTTGAAAGTTCTCCCTTCACAGAAAACTTTTTTCCGCAAGTTTCACAAGTAAAATCCTTCGCTCCCGTATGAGTAGTCGTATGATTTTGCAGCCTCTGTTTACTCCTGAACCGCTTCCCACAAAATGAACACAAATGTGGTTTATAATCGGTATGAATTCGATTATGAACATAAAGTGAGTTAAGCGTCCGGAATTCTTTTGAGCAATATTGACAAGTATAAGGTCTTTCGCCAGTATGAATACGTCGATGATCATCGCGCGAAGATTTGGCAGCAAAAGCTCTGCTACATATATCACAAACATAAGATTTCAAACCCTGGTGAACATCTCTCTGATGTCGCGCTAAATCCTGCTCAATTTTGTATCTGTTCCCACAAGTTTTACAAACACAGGGTTTCTTTCCCGAGTGAATGCGAATATGTCTTATGAATCCTCTCTTGGTAAACATCAATTTCTTGCAGGTAAGGCACTCGTAAACAGTTCGACCTTGAAAGCTTTTCTCTCCTTCCATAAGAAGTTTAGCCTCATCTGGATGATCCGTAAATTGCAAAACCTTCTCTTCATCAGAAAATTTTCCTTCAGTGTCGACCTGCCATCTGGAAAACAAAGACATAGTGTCTAGCCAACTTTCTATTTCAAATTTCTAGATTTTCCGGGTCAGAAAAAACAGTTTTCTTGTACAATTTTATAGTTTTTTTCTAACTTGAGTGTTGAAATTAAGAAATTTTATGTTTTGTCTGTTGGTGATTTTTAAGATATCGTTTCTGGCCAAAAGCAGCGTCACACAAATCACACTTGTGACTCTTCAGCTGACTGTGAGTCCTTTTGTGTCGACTGATGCAACCCTGACTGCGAAAACATTTTCCACAAACGTCACAAGCAAAAGGTTTGTGCCCCGTGTGTGTCAAGATGTGCTTGTTGAGTTCCTGTTTTCTTTTAAATCCTCGAGTGCACATTGTACACCAATGAGATAAATCCTCCGTGTGGAATTGCTTGTGAACATGCAGAGATGCTTTCTGGGTAAAGGTCTTTCCGCAAATTTCACAGACGTAGGGCCTTTCCCCAGTATGTATCAGTCTATGTTCGTCTTTAGCAACTTTGGAGGCAAAAGGTCTCCCGCAAATATCACATTCGTGCTTCTTCAACCTCATGTGAACATCTCGAACGTGTCGATTGAGCCCAGATAGTGAAGGGAAGCTTTTGCCACATTTGTGACAAGTAAAAGGTCGCTCGCCAAGATGACCTCTCCGATGAAGGAAATAGTTGTAAACACTCCTGAGATTCTTGGAACAATCGCGACATTTGTAATACGTTACTCCCTCGATCACCAGCTTTGCTTCATTGATTTCAAGTCGTTGATCCAAAGTGAGATCCTCTTTACGTTGATGTTTGCGTTTCTGTTTAGTTTTGGGTGGTGGGAGATTTTTATCATCCTCGTCGTCATCTATCTCTGGCATTGTGATGAGGATAAACTTATTTTTTCTCTGATTCAACTCGAACCTGCAAAGAAACTTCCGGCGTTAGATGATTTTTTCTAAAAATCAGTATAGAAAAAAAGATCACACATGGACAACCTGAACAATATTCAACCTAAAAGTTATTTAACTCAATATTTCTTTACAGAGATCATCTTTCGATTGATTTATCAGAAGTTCTTAAACAAATTTAAAATCTTAATGGAACTTCAAAATGAGAGAAAATTAGCTTTACAAATACCTAAAATAATTCCAAAATTTGAATTCTTTCCTATCTTTAAATTATTTTCTTTTTCAACAAGATTATTAAGACAGAGAATACGAATTATACGAAATTTATTAAAATTTTAGAGATATTAAAGCATTTGACGTATTTCAAAGAATTTTATGAAATTTATTTTTATTTTCAGAAATTTTAAGGGATTTCACGAGCTATTGGGGTTTTATAAAATCTAAAGAAAATTTTAAAGAATCTAAAAATCTAATAAAGAATTTTCAAGGGATTTTATGAAATTTCATTGGATTTTTAGCAATTTTAAGAGATCATCGGATTTTGAGAAATCTTAAAAGATTGAACGATATATTTTGTAGAATTTTAAGCGAGTTTAAAAACTTTTAAGGTTTTTGAAGAGGTTTCACAAAACATTGGATTCTCAAATATTTTGAGGATTTTAATGGGAATTAATAGGACTTCAAATAATTTTAAGGGATTTAAGAGGATTTTACAAATTTATGGAAATTCCTAAAATTAGACTAGGAATTACAAATTTTCATATTTAAAAAATTAAAATCTGAATTATTTTGCACACTTTTGAAATCCCTTAATTTTTTCAATCCCACATTTTTTTGGGGAAAATTAGGAGGTTTTAAAGGATTATAAAGTAATTTAAAAAAATTTGACTACATATTTTGTGGAATTTTAAGTAATTTGAGAAACTTGTAGACATTTTACGAAATTTCATTGAATTTTAAGGTATTTTAAGAGATTTAATGTGATTTCACGGAATCTTGAAAAATATAAAGGAATTGAAAAGGGCTTCATGAAATTTATTGAGATTTTTGAAATATTAAGTAATTTTTAGAGATTGTACAATGTTTCATAGGATATTAAGTTGTTTTAACGGCTTAAGAGATTTCATTGGATTTTCAGGAATTTCATGGGGTTTTAAGTAATTTCATGAGATTTTATGATATTTTGTGAGATTCTGACTAATTTTAAGAAACTTTAAGATATTTTGTGAGATATTAAGTAATTTGAAGAACATGTATTTTCAGAAATTTTAAAGGATTTTGTGAAATTATATTGGATTTTCAAGAATTTTCAAGAATTTAACAAAATTTAATGGAATTTTGAGTAATTTTAATAGATATAATGAGACTTTATGAGAATTTATGTAATTTTAAGGAATTTCACCAGATTTTGAAGGATGTTAAAGGGATTTTAAGATATTGTATGAATAATAAAGGCATTTTAAGAAATTTTATAAAACTCATGAAGATTTCTGAAATTAGATAAACAATTACAAGATCTTATATTTCAAGAATTAAAACTTCTCAATTATTTACTACTATCAAAAGGTGTGTAAAAACGAGAATGTAATTGCGCAGATCATCATAATTGCTAGTTAAATAATAAAAAAAAAGGATGTTTAATCCAATTTGATTTTTAAGATCAGGATTTTTAACAAGTCGAGTACAAGAACTTTCAGGTTGAATATGGCTGAGGCTTACCGTGCACAGTTCTTTTGCGTCGACTATAGATTTAAAAATTACTCTCTCGCGTCGTCTCGTGATTAACTTTTCTGTGATTAACAAGGTATCTCTTCTGTCGAAAAGACAGATCGCAGTCAGTGCACTGCCAGGGTTTCTCATCAAAGTGAACAAGCCGGTGTCTTTTTAACTCAAACTTGATTCTAAAATGTCGATTGCAGATGTCACAAGCATGTGGTTTTTCGCCAGTGTGTTTTGTTATGTGAACCATCAATGGGGTTTTCGTTCGAAATCCTTGATTACAGTAGGAACATTTGAAAGGAAACAAATCTGAGTGAGTGCGATTATGAACAAATAGTGACGCTTTTTGTTTGAAGGCTTTTCCGCAAATATTACAGACGTAGGGTCTCTCGCCAGTATGAATTCTTCTGTGATCTTCAACGTTCCGTTTTGTGGTGAACATTCGGCCGCAAATATCGCAAGGAAATTTCTTAATTCCGGCGTGAGTCTCTCGTAAGTGACGAGCTAAGCCTTGATTCACTCGGAATTGCTTCCCACAAAGATGACACGTGAAGGGTCTTTCCCCAGTGTGAATTCGTTTATGCCAGGAAAAAGTGTAGGGTGAGAAGAGATTTTTGCCACACTCTGTACAGTGGTAGTAAATTTTACCGTTAACTTCCATTTTCGCTTGGTCAACTGCTTGTTTGTCGATGCTTCTTTTATTTTTCGAAGCTATTAACTCTGGATGAGCTTCCAATATATGAAGATCCAAATTTTTTTTTCTCTTGGCTTCGTAATCGCAGTGCATACAAGGATACGATTTTTGCCGCGTCCTTTTTTGGCGATTGGAATTGTCATTTTCTGTTTCACGTTGCTTTTCCTCAATTTTGAAGAGTTCGGTGTTTGAAGAACAGTTGATCAGATGATACTTCAAAGGGGATTTCCTCTCGAAAGTCGACCCACAATGTTCGCAGGAATATTGGAAGACTTTTGGAGGAGTTGAATCCTGATTAAATACTTTTTCAGTTTTTAGAGACCCCTTGGCTTTTGGCGATTCTAATCTTCTCTGGTTTTTCTTTGTCTTAATGGAACAGTAAGTCGCGAATGATGTCCTCGGAGCGCCGCACCTGGAAACATAAACAGGGTGGCCACTCAGATTTTGGAAAAACAAATTTCCGAGTCTTTTCTTTATTTATTTCGGGTTTTTAAAGATTTCCTTCTCAAAGATAAACTTTTTTTGGTAAATAAATAGCTGATATCTTGATTTTTATTGCTCATTTTTTTTAAAGACTTGATAGAACTTGATATGAAATGTAAGAATTTAAAGGTACTGAGGAAAAAAGTTTGAGATTATGGAATTTGAAATGGCTTGAGCTTTAAAGAAAAATAAAATTTAAGTAGGATTGAATGAGTATTAACGAAAATATAAGTAAAGAATAATTAAATAGTATTCGTTGGAAGCCTTCAAAATTAAATATTATAAATTAAACAAATTTAAATTTTTATAAAAGTTTACAAGATACAATTGTTTAATTTTTAAGACTTTCTGTTGAAATTGTACAATTTTAAACAATTTTGATGGGAAAATATTTAATTTTTAACGCTTTCAATTTAAAATGGCAATAATTTCCAACTTTGAGTTTGAGATGGTACAATTTTTAAAAACTCAATTCGATATTATACAATTTCACGTTTTTATGAAACATCTTTTTACTAAGAAGGGAGCGTTCACATATGACTACACATTTCATAAGATTTTAGAAGATTTCGTAAAATTTTAAACATTTCCAAGGGACTTCAAAAGATCTCAAAAATATCCAAAAATTCAAAAAGCCTTAAATGGCCTTTTCTACAATTATTTAAAAAAAAATGAATGAAAAAAAGTGGAAAAATAAAGAGAAAATAACGTGACGTCATAGCGCTGGCGGTGTCTTGTAAATAATTCATGACAAGGGTTACAGAGATTTAGAAAATCCTAAAAATGAACGTCAGATGTGAATGCTTCCAAATAACAAAATTCCTGGTGAAGATATATAATCACCTACATTATCCGGTCTTTACCTTAGTCTAAAAAATCCGATTTCCAGTCCAGTGGCCACCCTGATAGCACCAGACAAGCTTTTTGGTAAGAAACGCTAACAGTTTATTAAAGATTCGACATGTCTGCTCTTAACATGATTGTTAAGATAACGTTTCTGCCGGAACTTAAGACCGCATTTCGTACAGGCGAAAGGTTTATCTTCAGAGTGAATTAACCTGTGTCTCATGAGTTCTGACTTCACCCTGAAACGTTTGTGACAAATATCACAAGCAAAGTTTTTCTCGCCAGTATGAGTTGTCACGTGAGCTAGCATTTCCTGTCTTCGTCGAAATTTCTTGGTGCAATATGAACATGGATGAGGAAACTCATCTGTATGAAGTTTGCTATGAATATAAAGGGAAGCCTTAGATTTGAATGTTTTTCCACAACAATCACATATGTAGGGTCTTTCACCAGTGTGAGTTCTTCGATGATCATCTCTCGTTGCTTTCGAAGCGAAGCTACTTTCACAAAGATCGCAAGGAAAATTTTTTACTTTAGCATGAACGTCCTTCAAGTGACGAGAAAGTCCTCCAGAATCTCGGAATTGTTTCCCACAAACGTGGCAAGTAAATGGACGTTCGTCTTTGTGAATTCGAGCATGGCGGATGTACGAATCTTTGAGTTTAAAGGCTCTTCCGCATTCTCGACATCTATAAGACTCTTTGGAGTCGTGTCGTTTTGCGTGATCATTTAATTCAATCGCAGAATTGAATTCCTCGTTGCAAACTTTACATTTCCAGTGAAATTCCTCACTGTCGCTGTTGGCGACTTCAGAATCGAGTTGAAAATCCTGATAATCTTCCCCTTGTTCCGGTTTTACGTCATCTTTCACATCTTCTGGTTGCTCTTCATCAATTGGGATTTGCAGATCCGATATTTTATCCGTGATTGTCGATTTCAAAGGCCTCCGAAATATATTTTGCGTGTCAAGGAATACTTTAAATGATGTCTGGACACTACTGGACCTGCAAAATAGTCGAAACTTGACTCCGGACATTCGGATCTGTCGCGTTATTTCAAATCGCGAACGTCGATTCAACTCGTTGCTTTAATTCTGACTTTGTTTCTGGGTTTGTTTGCTTTCCTCGAGATTTGCACTTTCCAATTTTTCTCTTCCGTGAAGATTTTAGGCGGTTAATTTATAGCTTTGCTTGACCTAAACGACATCTTTCATTCAGAAAATGAACACTCGCGCGAGAAAAAAGTTGGACCTGAAATCTTTGAGTTTCTCAAATTTTTATAGTTTTAATAAAAGTTTGAAAATCAACTTTAATTTATAAAGCCCGGCTCTTTTTGACGATACAACTGTTACCATTTCTTTAATATTCTATAATTAAAGAAGATTACCTTTCAGAATCTGAGCCTTCAGCATTTTTGAGATCACTCAAGTCTTTTTGTCGGTTCTCCTCCTAAAAATGAAGAAATTATCAATTCTAACTGCGTTTCAATATTGTCAATCGAGTCTAATTTTTTCAAACTTACCACATATTCTTCTTTGAAATTTTCAGTTACTTCAAGCTGCTCAGGTCTTGCTTCTTCGTCTGCTGATTGCTGAAAACAATTTATAAATTAACAATTTTTGCTGTTTTAATATTATTTCGGAAATAGAGTAATCTATCCAATGATTGGGCACCCCTTAATGGTTGACCATTTTATTTAAATATACCAATATGAAAGAATACTGATAAATAAAATCATTAATAAATAGCACCAGATGAGGCGCAAACAATTCCATGTCAGTTTATGATAATTTGAATCCATATAAAATTCATTATCCACCTTTGTATTTTATAATTTTCTTCGACGCTCATAACTTTTTTCTTTTTTTCAAATTTTTATTTAAAAATTGGAAAAATTCCTTAAGCGGCAAATCATTGTACAGATTACCCTAAAATTAAATAAAGTTATATTAATACCAACCACTCTTTCTGCCTGGAGTCGTAAAAGTTGATTTTGAGCTTCTAAACAACCTTCGGAAAGATCATTCCAGGCGATTAAGGTCGCGGCACAATGATAACATAACTTAAGAGGTAAAATGTCTTTTTCAGTCACCTAGGTGAAAAGAAAACATGAAAATTATTTGGATAATTAAAAATTAACAGGGTGCGTCTGAACCAACTTTAATTGAAAGGTCGCTGCATATAAGATTTTCCTATTGATTATAATTTTCTGACATTCCACGAATATTGTAAGATCAAAACCCCAAAAATCGCGAGGGCGCATTTTAAAAAACCTTGTTTTTTATTTTATTTTTAAGAAAACAGGAAAAATTTTGCTCCTAAAACGTGATAACGTGAATTTAAATTTATTTCAAATATATGTCTGTATATAGTTTATTTTGTAACTTAAGAAGTTTTATTGTAAAGCAACAATATCTAAAACAGTAATGTGTATTTAACGAAATATTATTTCATTAATTAAACATTATTTGATCCAAAACATTAACGAAATATTATTACTTAAGTGTGTTGGAGCCAAGTTTTAATCTAAAAATTCGATTTCTTCATCTTACTCACCAAATATTAAATTTGGAATTTTTTCCCTCTATGTTCTCTAAATTTCTTGCAGTGAGATCCCACTCCAATGGAGTGAATTCTCACTTCAACTTCTAGACAGAAGTTAGCTTCTCCCTTTGGAGTGAAGCGTGATATCCAATTAGAGTAGCGAATGACTCTATGAGTTTGAGTGACTGGTCACTGTAAATGGCGTGGCTGGTCGCTCCAAAAGAAGTGGATGACGATTTCATTGGAGTGAGCATGCCTGTCCAGTTTGAAGTGAGCTGTGTGATACCAACGGATGGGGTGACAAAACTCTCTCACCCTTATTTGATGTGAACAAAAGTCACTGCTTTTTGGAGTGAAAGAGTTACTCCAACAGAATGGAGTCAAGCTGCTGACTTCAATGGAGTGACTTAATCACTCTAATGGAGTGGATGTAGCATTCACTCCAGTCTTACAGCTAAATTTGCACCAATTTTCACTCCAAGGAATTTAGAGAGTAGAGTTAATAAATTTTTAACCAGAATTTGCGTACAGAGCGAGAAAATATCGAATTAAAATATTTTTTAAGTAAAATGAAAATATTGAATTTTGGAGTTAGATTTTGAATTCTTCGTTTTATAGAAAAAATATCGAAACTAAATATTTTTTCGCTCTGTATGCAGTCTTATATATAAAAAAAGATTAGCGCTACAGAGTGAAAAAATATTTATCTATAATTTTCGTTGAGTAAAATGGAGAATGGAATTTTCAGTTTAAAATTTTGGTCCAACGCCCTTAAAAATCTATGTCCTTTATAGATCCCCTCGAATTCCAAAATATATAATTTATATTATTCTTAAATTTTAAATGCAAATTATTACATTTTATAAAAAAAATTCGTTTTGCATTACAAAAAAATAAAAATAAACAACTTTTTTCAAAATACGACCGTGTGATTTATTTGGTTTTGGTCTTAAAATGTTCGTAGGATGCCAGACAACTATAACAAATAGGAAAATTTCATATGCAAAGACCTTTCAATTAAAGTTGGTTCAGACGCACCGTGTTAGGTTTAAAACTAGTTAAAAATGTATAGTAAATACTTTTATAGGTAGATGCTTATTTATCTTGCTACATAGATCATTCTCGAGTCCTTCTCCTTTAAAAATTGGAATAGTATGGCTGTTGACAGTCGCACATATCCTGCACATTTCAGGTATCGATGGATTTTCTTCTTCCTCGTTGATGACTTGCATCTCTTCTCCCTCCGTATTGTCAGGAATATCGGACACTAGAAAATATTCTCCTTCTTCGACGCCCGTAGTCTTAGCCTTCCCAACTACTTCATCTTCATCATCGCACGAAGAAAGAATCATTGAGTCCCGCATTTCCATTTTATGTGAGGATTGTTTTTCAGACTAAAATAAAATAATTTAAAATTAAGATATTTTAACATTCGATTTTTAAAAATTTCATAAGCATAAATTCTTAACAATGTATCTTTGACAATGGCATGCAGTGCATCAGAAAACTATATTTTCCAAAACGTGAGGTTAGGAAAAGGCACGCCAAGCCAGCATCATTATCGCATCTTTTCCATTATCCCATTTATCCAAATAAAAATTAGAAACATAATAAAAACTTGAACTTGAATATGAATTAAAATATAAACTTATATTCTTGAAAAAAAAAATATATAATATATTGCGAATATTTGCATCACGGCCACCACGTCTTTCTTGTCTCAAAAATACAAAGATATTAGTATGAACTAATAAATAAAATAAAAGATATTTATTAGTACTAAAAAATATATTTGGTTGCCTTCTTACCTCAAATAATCAATTATTCTGGATTCCTGGACATCTAATATAATTTCACAACACTTGTATTTTGTCAGGAACGATCAAATATAAATAACTTTTAACTCATTCTTTGATGTTGATCTGGGGCGATATACATAAAATATATGAGAATTAACTGTATATATCCAGAGATATAACAAACATATATGTATAATAAGAAATATCCTGCTCGTACGACCGAGATTATAGCGTGCAGTCAAAAACATAGCTGTGTGTATGCAAAACAGAAATGTGTATATAAAACAAATTGCTGCAAGTGTGAACATTTCTATGTGTTCTGTATTTCTAGTGCATATATGTATATATGTACATACACATATATGGAATATGTGAGACAATGCGCATTCGCAGTCGAGTCGCAGGTGACGCTCAAAACTGACGAAAGTAGCGTTCCGAGCGTGTTCGGCGCACGTGGTTCGGCGTTCCCAACGCGGGCCTCGAACTCTACTGCGCATGTATCGCGCTCGGCATCCGATTGGTTGCTATTCGTGCGCAATTCAAAATGCTAAAAAATATTATTTTTATTGTTTATTATAAATAGCGAAAAAAAATTATTATAAATAATTAAAGTTAAAATTATTATGAGTAATTAAAATAATTAAATTTATTTTAAATAATGAAAAAAATGCAAGAAGATACAAGTAAGTGCGACACATGCGCAGTAGAGTTTGGGGCCCGCTTTGGCCTTTGGGAAAGGAGCGCTATCTGTCTCTCTCTATTGACGGGATTAGAGAGAGACAGTTATGGTTCTTTTCATCTCCTTACTCTTTCTATTAGGGAGAAACTACCACCAAAGATATTAGTACCTAATATAATATTATATTATTATATTACATTAATATCTTTGGTACTGTGTGAGAAGTTTATTCGTATATCGTTATAAAAATAATGTTTTCTTCAATTTTCATTAGTAAATTTTAATTTATTGGATATTTAAAATACTAGAAAATATTTTCCCAAGATAGGTATAAGAAAAGCGTGTTTTAATAATTAAAATAAATTAAATTTGTATTTTCCCCATGCATTAAGGTGCAGTCCCATGTCGGCATAAAGCTGCATTCACACCTCTTTTGGACAATGTTCTTCTTCTCACTCTACCATGTGACTGTCCCACAAAGGCCTGATTACACGCTTTCAGGAAAATGTCCTTCTTCTCACTCTACCGTATGGCTATCCCATAAGTTTGTTTCATTCGCACATTTTCCACACATTTTCCTAAAAGCTGTAAATGCAGCATAAAGCAGAAACTCATGAGAGAGACAGAGATAGGCAGATCTCTTTGTCTCTTTCGCTCTTTCCTAGAGTATTTTACTTACCCAACCGTGGCGTAAAAGTACAGCCAGCGCCCCTTGCGGTTAGAGTCAGACTTCTGAAGTTACATTTATTCTGCGCATGCGCAAGAATGAAAATCGTGTGTACGGACAACATAACCTCTTTTAATTTTTCTATAAATTCTATATTACAATTTTCGAAATTAATAGGCAAATAAAACGATAAAAATGTTAAGTCGATCGAGAATTATTTTGAACTCGTTTCGTTCTAACGAAAATACTTTATTGGACAATATAAAAATATTAACTACTCAGCAGAAACGAGTAAGTAAAAATAAACTTGTTTCATTTTTCAATGTTTTAAAATATAAAGTTTGTTTTCTAATCTAATTAAATAAATTATTCATTATAATTCTTTTCCGACAATAGAGTAATTTAAATATTTTTGTTGTCTTCTAATCTTATTCTTATACTATTTATTTTAACAATTTGAAGTTAAAGAAATTTAAGTTGGAAAAATTGATTTGTATAAAAAACTTTATCTTTTATAAAAAAAAATTGCAGTTTGAGAAATTCCTGTGAAAAATGTAATGACCTGAAAATATTGAACTCACTTTTCAAATGAAAATGTACACATACAGCAAAAAATGTCCAGTTTTAGACTTTTTAAATAAAATGAAATAATTGTATTTTGAGATTATATTTCGATTTCTTCGTTTTTTGCAAAAATTATTTAAATGAGGAATTTTTTCGCTCTATACGCACAATTTCATTTAAAAAATCAGTATCACTACAGAGGGGAAAAATATCTAGTTATACTTTTTGTTGAGTAAAGTGAAGAGATAGAATTTTGAGATGAAGGGCGTTGGACCCAAGTGTTAAGCTCAAAATTCCATTCTCTATTTTACTCAACAAAAATTATAGATAAATATATTTTCGCTCTGTAGTGCTAATCTTTCTTCAAACATAAGACTGCGCACAGAGCGAGAAAATATTTAGTTTCGATACTTTTTACATAAAACGAAGAATTCAAAATCAAATTCCAAAATTAAATATTTTCATTTCGTTTAAAAAATATTTGAACTAGATATTTTCTCGCTCTGTACGTATAATTCTAGTTAAAAACTTATTAATTCTACAGAGGGAAAAAATTCAAAATTTAATATTTGCTGAGTGAAATGAAGAAATTGAATTTTTACATTAGAACTTGGTTCCAACACCCTTAAGATTCCGAACTTCACATTTCTTCTGTTTGCAAACTTCAGCCTAAAATCGAATTTTTTCTTGCAGACGACGATGATTCTGAAGCGAAAGTACCCACTGCGTCTACACAAAAAAGGAGGACCGCGTTTTGGAGAAAAGTTAAATCACAAAAGCTTCATCTACGAAATAGTTGAAAATACGGAAATGAAGAAACAGAAACTCTTGGATGTCATCCTTCTAAGTTACGTGGAAGGAGTTGGAGAAAAGGGAGATAGAATTTCTCTCAAGCCGACATTTGCCTACAATAATCTTCTTCTTCCTGGGTTAGCAACTTATGCATCTCCAGCAAATATTGAAAAGTATAAACGCTCAAAAGATGACCTTGTTGTGAAGAAATTTAGTACCCCATACGTGGAAAGAACGATGAACGTCCTTTCAACTTTGGTTTTATCAATCGTTATGAATATTGAAACTCCATGGACTCTGGAAAAATGGCATGTTAGATCCAGTTTTCGTAAAGCTGGTGTTTATGTTCCAACAGAAGCCATCACAATGCCAGAAAAAACAATCTCTGGACCAAACTTGGACATCGAGAGTAAAGATTTTTACGTTACTGTCACTATTAATCAACAAGAAAAGGTGAAAGTTCGCTGCCGCATTCATCATTTTCACCTTAATGTGGACCGTAAATTACCATCAGTAAGACGATTTTACTGTCTTGAATGCGATCCTCTGTTCCCTGAAGACAAGGAAGTTTTGGATTCGATGCCTCGGCACAGAATGTCGAAGTCATCTATAAAGGAAATGCCCGCGATGTATAAAATAAAATCCTAATTTTTTCAAAATAATGTCGTGGAATCCAGTAAACTTTGAAGATAGAAATAATTGTTAAATTTGAATCTAAGTTACAATAAAAATGCTCTCAGAAAAATAAATAATGGAGATTTTTGTTAAGTAGTGATGATAGCTTTTGATAACTTTTCTGGATTGTTTATTGCCTGGACAATAGGTACCATGCCAACAGAAAGAGGAAAGGTAAAGAGGGTAAAGGGAATCAATATATTCTTCCAATTTCAGGAACTTAAGCAAACTTCAGTTTACAGCTGATTCTTCAATCTAAATTTCTAACATTATTTTTTTTAATAACCTTTTAACAAGTTGTGAGAAATTTTCTTTTTTATTATATATTTTTTAAAATAAGATAGAAATGGAGGATACAAAATTTGTATGGAATGAACTCCACGAAGAGTAAGGATTATAAAAAACAGTTTTGAATTATTTAACTGATGATGAAATAGTTTGGAATATTATCTTTTAATGAACAGGAGAACTTCAACCCCGGAAAACGAAAAGAAGAAAAGTAAAGGAAGGCCAGTGTTAGTTAAAAAGGAAGCTAAAGTTTTTTGTCCACATTCCTACTTGGTGCTTAACTTTCAGGAAACTTTAACTCCTAGCGAAGAGGTACGAAATTTTCTGAATAATCGTTTGTAAATATAAGTGTTTAAATAAATAAACTGATTATTCTAGATGAGATTCAAGAAAAATTACATGAGAAAAGTCACGCCCATGGAATCGGATGTTATTATTCTTCAGGATATCAAGAATCTCGTTTTGTATCTTTCGATGAGTAAAATTAGTAAAGAATTCACCAAATTTTTTACAATGCCAATAGTTGACCGGTTTTTAAGAGCACTTATACTTTATTTTCAATTTTATACCGAAACTTGGGAAGAATTGATGCAAATGAAAAATGCGACTGAAAGGAAAGCTGAAAATCCTTTAACGAGAGGAAGTTCATTAAAAAGAGCCGATGAATTAAATTGTTTGCGTTGCATTTTAGCAAATGAATATTCAAATATAATTCTTGGCTCTGAAAATGGGGCTCGTTATCATCACATGATGGCAGGCGAAAAGTCTTTTATTCAATCCAAACATGAAAAGGATTTAAGGATTTTTGAAACCCTGATCGGTGTTTCTCACAGAGTTGTCTGGATTTCTCTGCAGCGAAAACATTTTCAATTAATAGGTGATTACATTAAGGGCGTTAGAATCAAGCTTTAACTTCTAAATTCGATTTCGTCATTTCAGTCATTATAATACCCATTATTAAAAAAGGTGAATAGGTGAATTTGTTACGAAAAAGAAATGGATGATCAAAAATTGAAACAAACTTAAATCAACAAAACGGAAATAATCTTTATTAAATAAAATGAAGAATTCGAATTTTCAATTTAGAAGTTGGATAAGTACAACGCCCTTAAATGATTTTTAAAAATGATTTTTAAAAAAGTAGAAAAGAAACACAAAAAATATATATTTTTTCAGAAATAGAATTACACAGGCTTTTTAGAACCGATGCTTATAATACTGCAGAAAGAAAAAATAATCGGTTACAGAAAAATATTCAAGAAAATGAAATTATGGAATTGCATGGTTCAAAAATGTTACCAAAGAGAAAACTTTTAAGAAACTCTCCTTTGTCTTATCAAATTATCTACTCAGAATGTGACTTTCGTCTTTTGGCTCTAGGTGATTTCTTTAGTTTAAAATTTTCAAAAAATCTTTAAGAGCAATTTAGTTGCTCCAACTTTTTACTTGCAATAATAAATATTTTTTGCCTAAAATTAGGCAAAAATAGGAAAAAGTATTTATTATTGCAAGCGTAAAGTTGGGGACACTAATAAATGATAGCTGCAAAATTCCAGAAAACGTAGAAAAAACTTTATTGAAAAAAATATTTGCATTAGATATTTTTTTGCACTGTATTCTGATTCATTTTCAAAAAGGAATCAGAATAAAAGGTGTAAAAACAATTTTAATTAAAATATGTATTATAAGATTTAACTTGATTAATTGAAAGTTGGTAAAAAAACCCTAAAAATAAGAGAACAAATTCAGAATAGGTGTGACAACCTGTTCTGACTGCTATCAGCATTCATTTTTAATTTTGTACAAAATTTTCAGACATTTTGAATTCCAAAGATCCTCGAATTATTTATTTACAAAATGCTATTTTTCTTAATGAAGAAAAATTGTCTGAATATGGAATAACAGTTGGTATTCTCGGAATGCCTCGTTCAAATTTCAATATTTATTTGTTACGACTAAAAGGCGAAGAATCTGAGGAGAGACAAAGCGAAAAAAAATTTGAAGATGAATATTCACCGGCAGCAAAAAAACCAAAGGTTTACATTTAAGTTTTCAAGTAATTAATAATTGGAGACTCTAATATAAATTCTAATAAATTTATATCGCGCAGCAACAGAATAAAATTCCACCTTTTGGATCTGATCTTGAATTAGATCTCGAATTTTTAACGGAACCAATAATCAGATACACGAAAGCACCAAAGGAAAAAAAAGAAAATTTGCTTTTTATGCAGCATTAAAAACCTTTAGCTACTCCTGCCTCTATGACTTGGGAATAAAATTGTATTATATCCTTTTAAAAATGATGTTGACTTTATTACTATTGGACAATGTTTCAGAAATTTTTCCTTCAATTTTTTTCAGCATTAAGTATTTTACAATTTCTAAAAATGAAGATAATACATAAAATGAAAATATACAATTAAATGAAATAAGGAATTGACTTTCACGTATCTGTTTCGTGTTTTTTTTTAAATTTTTTAGTTCTTGAATTACTTTAATAATTTCTTTCGTAGAAGAAATACGATAAGGACATTTACATTTGAATACTACGAACAATGTAAAAATATGCTTATTGTAACCGTTACTATCTAATAAGAAAAATAATAATTATATGATATAAAGACGACGCATGTGTAGCATTTGGAGCAGCAGTAAACAATCTTTCAACTGATTTTAATACTTCGCAACCCGATTTATTATTCTCCCAAAAATTCCCACGAGAAATATTTAAAATAAATAAATAATATGGAAAAAGGGAATCCTAATTGATATCGTCCGTAAAATATTGAGTGATTTGTACTTATAAAGTTCCGCTATTTTAAAACAATAAATTGCTTCCTAAATTTGCGTAATCAAAAATGATCTAACACGCAGAAATGAAAGTTAGAACACATGAGATACAACTTTTGCAAACTAAGTGCTTTACAATATTTTTCTGAAGATACAAAATTTCCTACATTTAAAAAAAAAGCTTTGGGTCCTTCACGACTGCGAGAGAAAAAAAAAACTGGAAATTGATCTACTGCTTGGCGGTATTAAGATGGTCGGGTTCAAAACCTAATCGCAAAATTCGATTTCTTCAGTTTACTTAATAAACCTTGTAATTTGCTGTAAATTCGATATTTTCCCCCTATCTTACTAGCTTTTTACTCTCTGGAATTTCCCTGTCATTTCTACATTTATTGATATATCAAATTGAAAATTATTAAAATTAAGCGAAATATACTAAGGTACGTTTATCTGGTCCTTAATTTTTAGTTTTTAAAACAAAGAAGTATTTTTCAAGATAATTTTTTTTATGAATGTAAATATTTAGGACCAGTTAAACGTATCTTAGTGTATTAAATTTAATTTTAGAAATTTGCAACTCGATACATCAATAAATGCAGAAATGGCAAGAAAAAAAGCCGGTAAGGTAGGGATCAAATAAATAATACAGTTTCCCCAACTTTACACATGCAATAATAAATATTTTTTTATAAAACTAAGCCATTTACTTCCGTCTGCACGAAACGGAGATAAATGGCCTAGTTTTAGCAAAACTTTATTTAGTAAATTGAAGAAATGGAATTTTGAAGTTAAAATTTCCGCCGACACCTTTAACAATAAAACGAAAAGTGCTACTCGGAACAACATTTAATCTTTCGTTTACCTTCGAAACTTGTAACTCTTAAGGAGTTAAAGCATTTTGAACGCTATTAACTGCAAATTGTTCATAAGAAAATTCGACTATCGTTCCAAATAGTATTATATCTAATATACACGCACTGACTGCTGTTTGGTATTATATACAAAGTTCACCATCGCCATCAATGGACAACATGTAAGAGAAATACTAAAGCCTCTTTCTTCAAGTGATGAATTATCGAGTCCTTTTTTTTTAAATCCCTGTTTCAGTAGTAGAATGTTTAATCGTTTGTGAAATAAATACGATAATACGTATATCATAATGATTCTTGAATTACGAATTTCTATCGTCTCACACGCAAGATACGATATTTTTAACTTGTAATAATGCAATACGATTTCCTCCCTTCCAAATCCTATCACTCATTCATTTCTTAATTTGAACGAAACGCTCAATTTGTATATCACATCAAAACGGAGCCAAATATTCTCACTATTCAATTTTTTGTCCGAGAATTAAGGGTGTTGAATCCAACTCCTAGCATCAAAATTTGAACTCTTTATTTTACTTAACAAGTATCACAATTAGACATTTTTTTCACTCGTTTGTGGTACTCAATTTTTAAATACACTACTGATAAGAATTGAATACATAAAGTGTATTCAAATTAGGAATTTTTTCGCTCTATAATTCTAGTTTAAAAATCAGTACCGCTACAGAGTGAAATTCTAATATTTGTTGAGTAAAATGAAAAAATTGGATACTGAAGTTAGAGAACTTGGCTCCAACAACCTTAAAGTCTTGCTAATATCCATAAAGATGCTAATAAAACTGAAATCCTGTATAGAACAATTTCAAACATGACCTCGAAGCAAGTGCATCATAGTTTTGTCATCATCAGTCACTGATTATAATTCCAGCTTACTGATTTCTGGCTTATTTTAACTAAGTCTTGAGTTGCAATTTGCAGTGAACGCACAATGTTACACTTTTACCAGCACAGACATTAAAATATTGTTCGCTACAAGATATGCGAGGAACAAGAGTGGCGAATTAAGGTAGTTTTCAAATCGCACTTTAGTGAGGTAGAGGGGGCTACGAAGCAATATCCGACATGAGTTGGGCAAGTAAAGCCGGCTCGAGTAAACCATGCGATTGTCCCAATCGTTCTAAAGTGCGAACATCTTTGTCAACCGCCTCCAAAGCGCGTTCCAGTTCTTCCTCCTCTTCCCTCGAGGGCTCGTACTCTCCATTTCTACTTTCTTTAATAAGAAAAAAGATTGATATTAGATTGATATTGATGAAAAGAAAAAATTTAATATTAAATGAAATTAATATAAAGACTTATATTTACCAATAAACAAATCGTTGAAAGCATCAGCTGGCAGGTTATTGAGTACGTTCCCAAAGTCGTGTTCAGCCGGATCCAAAGATGCAAAAACCTCATGATCCCCAAGTTCAACTTTAAGTCCACTTCCAAGTCCAAGTCCCCCCAATCCCAACCCAAGATTCATATTCGTATTGGACGTACTCTGCGGTGCATTGAGATTATTAAGTGTCTTGGTGTGGCTCTCAGTCGTTGGAATTGGGCTGACAAATCTGTGTCCAATTTCCCCAATTTCCGGTGGCTGATGATGCTGCTGAATTACAATGTCTGGATTCTTCACTTCCTGTGGTTTACTCGGCGCCGGAGGACGCTTCCTCTTCTTCGGCCTTGATTTCGGCTTTGGCCTTGGCGCCGTTGGCACTGTTGGTGACGTAGTCTTCTTGCGCGATTTCTTTGGTTTGGATTCCTGTGCTTTTCGATGATAATTGTCCCTTTTTCTCGCATGCTCCGGACACAGAGGCAATTCGTGGGCCACATCGAAAACAGGAATGGAGCATTGAGTGTTGTCACTGAACTTGGCAGTGCAATGTTCAAAAAGCTGCTGATCTGCGTTCATCATAATATGACGAGAACAGTGTCGAGTGCAAGGCAAAGAAATTTGTCGGCATCCTTCCTTGCCACAGGGGCCACCAACTAGAAGAGGACCGTCGAGAACTTTTCTCGCACCTTTGATATCCCCGAGTGCTCGCGCCGCTGAGGACGGATCTCGATAAGCTGCTTGCAATAAACAACGAGCTCGTTCTCGCAGAACAGTTTCTGATTCTAGACCACTTTTTCTTAACTGAATCAAACGTCGCCTGAGTTGAGAACGTAACTGAATAAGTCGAGTTGATCGACTCGTGGGTTCGGATGGCTCACCATTGAACCAGTGGCGTTGATAAACCGAAGCCTCTTCTCCACTCGACTCGCTATCTGAAATTTCATCTCCTGCTCGCGGATAGTAAAGCAAAGTATGGTCTCGAGTTGGTCTAGTTGAGCCAATTCGCAGTAGACTTTCTGCGTGTTTTCGCTTCCTTTGGTTCGCATCCGGGAATCGGAGATTCAAGTTCCTCGGTGCTCCGCTTTCCAAAGTTGAGTTTCTCATCTTTAAGTCGGATCCTGAAGCTTCCAAGCCTGGCTCCGTTTTTATCCTCTGATTTATGCATTTCCCTTTTGATTTCGAACTTCTGTTGTTTTGCACACTTCTCGAGTTTCTGGTAGCGAGCAATTTGAAATTTTTGGCTGCAGTCGCTCCTGCAGAAGTGAATGGTTCTGGTTCACTGAAGACGTAGGGATCGACGTCTTGTCGGTTCTCCGTTTTCAGCAAAGCCTTCAAGCGGTCGGAGAACTTCAATTTACCGTCCATGTTCCACGGATCTTCCGATTCCGGGATCCTCATCGATTGAGATATTGTTTCACTCTCGCGCCACCTGCACTAACAATTTTTCAATTAGATAATTGTAGTTTTTAAGAACTTTGGCTCTGAATTGTACTCTCAACATTTGATTTCTTTATTTTACCAAATGAATATTATATGTAATTAGATATTTTTTCGCTGTGAAGCGATGCTCATTTTTCAAGTAAAAGTGTGCGAACAGAGCTAAAAACTCGGTAAGAAGGAGTGGGTTGTCAATATTTCAATATAATATTCAATCCTGCAGAATTGAACTGGATTAAAGTGATAGGGCTGAAGTTTCAGACGACTACTTAGATGAATTTTTTTCTTCTTAAAAAATTTCGAAATATTTTAAACGATTTCAATAGATTTAGAATAATTTGATTTGATTTCGAGCTGTTTAATTACATTTTAAGTGACTTTAAGGATTTGTAATGGATTTCAAATGAATTTAGGGAATTTTAAGAATTTTAAAGAGTTTTCAAGACATTTAAGGGATTTCGTGGAGACCTTAGGATATTTTTAGTAATTTTAGGGAATTAAAAGAGATTTCAAAGAGACTTTTGAGGATTAAAGAAAATTTTAAGTGATATTCAAGGATTTCAAGATACTCAAAGGAATTTCAAAAGAGTTCAAGCAAATATGAGACTTTTAAAAGAATTAAAGGACAGAAATTTGAAGAAAGATGAAGAGATTTAAAGATATTTTAATAAATTCCAAAGGGTTTCGAAATATTTTTAACGATTTTAAGATATTTCAAGTGTTTGTATTAACTTTCGAGGAATTTCAAAAGAGTTTAAGGATTTTCGGTTTCAAAACATTAAAATAAATTTGAAATGATTTTAAGACATTTAAATATATTTTACGTGATTTTCAGAAATTTTAAGGAATTAATTCTAATGAAATCCTGTAAAATCCCTTAATCCCTAAATTCCTTAAAATAGTTTAAATTATATCAAAATTCCTTGAAGTTCATTAAAATCTTTTTAAATATCTTGAAATCTCTTCCAATTCATAATCCTTCCAAATCTTAAAAATCAATCAAAATCTCTTAGCAGCCTTTGAAATTCCCTAAAATTTAATAAATCTAAATTTAATAAAATAAATCTCCTAAAATCCCTTAAACCTCCTTAAAATCATTTAAAATCTTTTGCCACCCTTTAAAGTCTGTTTAAAATTCTTTAAGATTCTATGAAATTTCTAAAAATTCTAGGTAATGGGTATAAATTTCTGCCAGTAAATAAATAAAAATCGTGTGTTTTGCAATCTGTTTTAAATATTTTTATTCTAATAAATGTAAAATTAAGAAATCGTCAGACGTCTATTTTGACGAAAATTTTTATTTAATTTTATTTTTTTGCATATTTTGGATTAAGAATATGAAAACAATTATTTTAAGTGATTTTTCATTTTACGGAATTTCAAGATATATATTAAGAAACGTCAAAGGATATTTTAAAAAATTCAAAACAGTTTAAGAATTTCCCAGAGTTTTCATAAGATTTCAAGACACCCTAAAGGGTTTTATTAAATTTTAAGTGACTTTAAGGAATTTCAACGGATTTCAAAACATTTTAAGTGATTTTAACATATTTTAAGGAGTTTATTCTAATTTGGGGTAAATCAGATGGAATCCTTTAAAATTACCTGAGATTCTTTAAAAACTTTTAAATCTTTTGTAAATGTCTTAAAACTGTTTAAAATATATAAAAATTTGTTAAATTTCATTAAAATCTCTTTGAATTCTTTAAAATTCGTCAAAATCAGTCACAATGTCGTGAAATTTTGTGAAATTTCTAAAAAAAAAATGAATTGATAACTCTTTACAACTCTTTTAAAAATCTCTTTAAATTCCTAAAATTAATCAAAATCTCTTAACATCCCTCGAAATTGCTTAAAATTACTATAAATCTCTTGAAATTTTTTTATACTTTTTGAAATCTTATAAAATCTCCTGAAATTCCTCAAAACTATTTAGAATCTTTTGAAAATTTCTCTAAAATTGCTCTTAGTAAATAAATAAAAATTTTTAGCTTTAGAAACCGTGGAAAAATTAAAAAAAAATATTTTTATTCCATTGAATATAAAAATAAAAAATTGTCAGACTAGACGACTGAAACTTCAAACCCAATCCTTGTTACAAGGAACTGTCTAAAAAAATTGTATACACAGACCTATATTTTGATTCTGCCAAATTTTTAATGACACAAATCTCGATCTCATTTTGTTTTGATTATCATTGAAAAAATAAACAAGTGTCCATGTTTTGTCCAAACATTGTAATTGTTTTCCTTTGTTTTCTAAAATTTGATTTGAAAATACAATAGGTTATGTTATTCATGTGATCCGAAAGGTGTCCAGGACTCCAAAAAAGTTTGATAAATCTCAAAAATAATTCTTTTACTATTTAGAACACTATTTTTTAACAACTCCAGGCACAGATTTTCAAAATCTTTTCCATTATCAGAAACAAAAACAATGCAAATTCCTTTAAAAGCAAAAAGCTTTCTCGAAACTAAATCTTTGTGAAATACTCAAAACTCTAGTCCAAATACTCCAAATTCTAAATCAAACATAAACAGTATTGTCAAACAAAAAAAAAAAAAAAGAATCTTACCTCGCACATTAAATTTTCTCGCATAAATCCATGATCAGATTACTTTCTCGACTCCAAAAAAAATTGCAAACTAGATCCTCGCACAGTCTGTGATTTCAGACGCTGCTCCATCGTTTGCTGAAATAAATTTTGAAGGATTTTTCAGCGGATTCGTGATGATAGGTTATGTTCGTGCTGCCATGGATTGACAACTCGTTTGTATCAAAAAATATTTTGATACTCAAATCTCTCAATTGACAGGAATTACCCACTTCTGGGTAAAATTGGTTAAAAATCCTTGTAATTTCGAGTACCCTGGCTTTTGATAACTTTTTTATCATCCAAATTGCTCCACTCGCAGAAGGTTTTTTCCCAGAGGTTGAGAACGACGAACACCTTCTTCGGGAGTAATCAAATAATAAACGATATAATAACGAATAACTCACTCACACACGTATTTAATTAGTTTAATTTGAAAAGAGATTCAATACGATGCACACCGAGTGAAATACTTAAAGACGACAATGACAAAAAAGGAATGACAAACAAATATCATCGAAGTTTGTCCTAGTCGATAATAACATTAGAGAGACATGTCAGTTGTAAATCAACCAAAATGGCGACTGTGGCGGTGAAACGGTGCTGTTCGAATTCGGAAATATTTCTGCTTTCACAGGCATTTCGAAAAGACTGCAAAGTACAAAAAGTTATCAGGGAAAAGGGGTTGATTTGGATCTTTTTAAATCTGATTTATAGAAAAGGAGTTTTGTGGGTTTATCGCGTACATTCTTGTGGGAACGCGAAGGCTAGAAACTTGTAGGAACCTGATTGTTGCACACTTCCTATTTTGACACAACCAAACCCCTAGATTAGGGTTAAGTTTGATGTTTTGCATGAAAGTGCTTCTGTAATTCGGTCTCCTTGAATTAAGAGATTCAGCAGTTTATCTTTAATAGTGTGTCACAATTGGTGACAATCATACACAGTATCTACTAGTTTTTCTATTTATTTCAGAGGCACTTTTAGTTATATCAAATTCCCCGGGGGGAAAAAAATGTTTAAATATATTTTGCTTTAGTCAGAGTGTCTTTTGTGCTGGAATTTAAGGAAATCCGGGATTTGAAAAAAAAATCTGTGAATTGTCTTTGAATTTTATTTTTATTTTATTCAATCCTAAAAACTAAAAATTCGTTTTCTTCATTTTACGCAACAAATATTCAAATTGGAATTATTTCCCTTTGTACAATTAATTAATTAAAATATTTTTTAAGTAAGATGCAAATATTGAATTTCGAAGTTAGATTTTGAATCCTTCGTTTTATGGAAAAAGTATCGAAACTAAACATTTTTTCTCTCTGTACGTAGTCTCATATTTGAAACAAGATTAGTGCTACAGAGCGAGAAAATATTTATCTATAATTTTGTTTGTGTAAAATAGAGAAAAGAATTTTGAGCTTAACACTTGGATCCAACACACAAAATTGAATCTTTTCATTTGCTTCCTCATAGAGGAAGCTTTGTAGTCGTTACATTTTTCAATATTTTAAAACTGATTTAATTAAACTTTCCTCTCTTGATAATTGTCTAATACAACATTCTAAATAATTGTACGGATGTATGTGTGTGTGTAAAAATGGATGTCAATATTTTCTGTCGCCCTTTTACTTTAAGGGCGTTGGACCCAAGTGTTAAATTCAAAATTCTATTCTTCATTTTACTTAACTCTATAGCACTAATCTTTTTTCAAATATAAGACTGCGTAAGAGCGAAAAAATATTTATTTTTGATATTTTTAAAATAAAACGAAGAATTCAAAATTTGACTTCAAAATTTAATACTTTCATTTTACTTCAAAACTATTTGAATTAGATATTTTCCCGCTCTGTGCGTACAATTATAGTTAAAAATTGAATAATTCTATAGAGGGAAAAAATTCTAATTTTAATATTTGTTAAGGGTGTTGGAGCCAAGTTCTAATATAAAAATTCGATTTCTTCATTTTACTCAATTAATATTAAATTTGCAATTGTTTCCTTCTGTAGAATTAATCAATTTTTAACTAGAATTATGCGTATAGAGCGAGAAAATATTTAAGTCAAATATTTTTTCCTAAATGAAATATTAAATTTTGAAGATAAATTTTAAATTCTTCATTTTATACAAAAAGTATTGAAATTAAATATTTTTTCGCTCTGTACGCAGTCTTATATTTGATAAAAGATTAGTGCTACAGAGCGAACAAATATTTATTTATAATTTTCGTTGAGTAAAATGGAGAATTGAATTTTGTGCTTTAAACTTTGGTCTAGCGCCCTTTAGTAAAATGAAGAAATTGAGTTTTTAGATTGGAACTTGGCTCCAACACCCTTAAAGACAGTTGTAGATAAATTGATGAAATTTGTATGGTATATTGGCTCTACCTTTATCTCAAACCACGCCAAAGAATTTTTCGAAAAATCGAATTAAAATTTTTTTTGTACATTTAGAATTACGAAAAAAATTGATTTTTCGACACTAACTTCTCAAATAATCAAAATTCAAAGCTTATATGTAAAGAAAAGAAAGATTCCTTGCGTCGAGACGAATCATTTGACCTGTAGGATTATTGTTTTTAATTGAATATTAATGAAATTATAATTATTTGTAATTTAAAAAATTTTTCGTTTTTATCTTTGTTTTCAAATAACCAAAATTCTCTCAATTCAGATAATAAAAGGTTTTTTGCATCGTATAAAATTAAGTAATCGAATTTACAGTTAGTTTAAAGTTTTTATTGCAATTAAGTAATTTTTGTGTGACAAATTTCAACATGCGTAATTTTTAAATTAAATTTGTCAATATAAACTTATCTTTAGATGAGACATTAGTTCGAATCTCAAAATTCGATTTATTTTGTTTGATAAATATCATAATTACTAGATATTTTTTTCTCGGTATAGCTATTCATTTTTAAGTAAAATTATGAATACAGAACGAAAAAATCTGGATCGACTCTCTTAAGAGTGTTGGAGCCAAGTTCTAATGCAAAAATTCGATTTCTCCATTTTATTCAACAAATATTAAAATTCGAATTTTTTCCCTCGGAAAAATATTTAATACAAATATTTTATTTAAGTTAAATGAAAATATTCAATTTTAAAGTTAGATTTTCAATTCTTCGTTTTATGCAAAAAGTATCGAAATTAAATATTTTTTTGCTCTGTATGCAGTCTTGTATTTGAAAAAAATTAGCGCTACAGAACGAAAAAATATTTATTTATAATTTTTGTTAAGTAAAATGAAGAATGGAATTTTGAGCTTAACACTTGGGCCCAACGTCCCTATTAACAAACAAAAGTATAAAAAAAAATGCGTAGAATAATTTTAAATTGCGTAGAATTATAAACAATTTGAATAATTAATATTCAACTAGTTTTGATGACCTGGAATCAAAGCATGCCTTTTTTTGTGCCTCTTCATATCTCCTGATCTTCGAAAATTGATACCACAAATATCGCATTGATAGGGCTTCTCTTTAGTATGAATAAGCATATGCATTTTTCTTGTGCTGGCCCTTTTAAAACTTTGATTACAAATATGACACGGATAAGGCCGACGATCTGAATGAGATAGTGCGTGTTCTCGAAGTCTAGGTGGATTCGAAAATGCCTTATCACAAATCGGGCATTTAAAGGGACGTTCTCCAGTGTGAGTCCTCCGATGATTATTTCTATCGCATTTAATACTGAAGGCCTTATCACATAAATCACAGGCGAAAGGTTTTTCACCGGTGTGACTTCTTAAGTGAACAATCAGACAAGATTTCTGAAAATTGTATTATTATTATTATAGAAATGTAATTAGCTGATTCGCACGATAGCTCTACTCTTTTTTTGAAATAGAAGTTTGTTGATAGAGCGAAAAAATATAAAATAAAAAATATAAAATATAAAATTTGAATATCTTTCCTACAAAATGAAGAATTCGAAATATAAACTCAAAATCCAAGCGTCTCATTTGAAATATATTTAAATAAATAAAAAAATTAACTAATTAAAATATAATTCGGTCTAAAAAAAGGCTTACTTGTTGAAAATCTTTTCCGCAAAAAGAGCACTTTAAAAGCTTCCCATCTTGTTTATTCACATGAATCTCTTTATGCGATGTAAGACCACAAAAGTTACCAAAGGTAATTTCGCAATTATCACAGGCCCAGTTCTCACCAGGTTCCTTTCTTGTCTTATGTTTACGCAACTCGAATGGGCTTGAGAACATGGAAGAGCAACAATAACAAGTCCAGTTTTTAGTCTTGGCACAAGACCTCCTATGTAAATTCATGTTAGTGAAGTGTAGAAATTCTTTCTCACAGTATTCGCAAAAGAAGAACTTTGTGATGGTTGTGTTCTCTTTCAACTGATGATCTGGAGCTAATTTTCTGTGAGCGCTTTTGTGTGCCATTACTTGATTGTAAGTTGCAAAGGTCACATTACAGATTGTGCAGATATAAGGTGTGGAGCCTGAGTGACATTTTTTATGATTCTGCACAAAGTTGATGGAGGTGTAACATCGCTGACAAAATTCACATCTGGAAATATTGAAAAAATACAAAAAAATCATTATCAGACAAGACAGATAATAAATAAATTAATGAACATAGCTAAACTTTTATTGAAGCTTTTTATATCCAGTAGCTTCAATGTGAATAAACAAACTATCTTATTTTATTAGTGATAATTAATAATTATTTAATTAATAATACCTGTAGACAGCGTAGAGATTCTTCTCTTCAATCTCAATTGAATCATTTTCTGATACGTAACAGATTTTAAGATGAGATTCGGCTTCAGAAGCATTAAAGAAAACTTCATTGCACAGATTGCAAACCTGGCAGATCATCGACTGCTTGGCGTCAACTTGATGAGTGAGAAGATGATTTGTAAGAGAATTAGTTCGGTCAAATCGCTTTCCACATTCCTTACACTGAAGAGGTTTATTGGGAAGATGAAGTTTTCTGTGTCTTCTGAGACAATCCATTGATAGGAATCTTTTGGAGCAAATATTACACTCATAGGGTCTTTCGTTTTTATGTTTTCGTTGATGAACATCCAACTGGTGAGCTGATCTGTAAAATTAAAAGAAGTTATTATTTTCTCATTCAATATTATTATTATTATTTATTTAGATATTCCATAATCCAAACCTGAATATACTGCCGCATATATCACAGCAAAATTCCCTAAACTTCATGTGGACCATTAATGAATGATTATAAAGCACCGACTCGGAAGCAAGAAATTTATCGCATATTTCACAGTAGCAAGGCCTGACACCAGGCTCATGGAATTGAAGGTGAAACTTCAGTCTTGCCTCGGAAACGTGTTTCTTCTTACAAATTTCGCATTCGTAATTCAACACTCTTTTTCCATGTAATTTACTAGTGCTATGTATTGTAAAATGTTCTCTCCATTTTTCCAGAGAAGGTGAGTCACTTTCACAAAGACTACAAGGGTAATAATTCTTGGAGGCATGAGAGGCTGAGTGAAGATAACACTGCCTCATACCGTAAAATTTCTCGTTACAAATCCGACATCTTAACGATGGAGTGATATTGGAAGAATCTTCACTGGCTTCGTTAGAAACATCTTCCTCGAAATTATCTACAGTTTCGTTCAAAACTTTTAAAACGTCAGAATTATCTTCGACTTGAACGTTATTCTCCTCGATTATTTCAAATTCATTTTCATATACCACTTCGCTTAAGATATTGAAAGCCTCGGAATTATCTTCGACTTGTACGTCATTCTCGATGAACTCGAAATCATTTTCCTTTATCATCTCGCTATAGAGAATTTCTCCAGAATTAATAACTTCAGGGTCCAAAATTTCGGAAAAATTTTTCACTGGCTGAGTATAAACTACAGAATTTGCAGATATTTTCTCAACCTGTATAGGTGTCGAAGATTTTTCTAAAATATTATCTTCAGCTTTCAGAAAAGTTGCTTCGGATTCTGATACTGATTTGTAAAAATTGTGAATTAAGTTTAGTTTTTCAAAACACGAGTGGCAAATATTTTTGGGAAGGGTATCGCTCTTCTGCACCTGCAAGTAATAAAACTAAAGTTGTTATAAAATTCAAGTTCTAAACATAAAATTTGACCTCTTCGTTTTACTCAACACATATTAGAATTAGATGTCCTTTCGTTCTGTAGATATATTCTTTTTCAAAATAAAAATATGTAAAATTTTAAGAGATTTGAAATGAAACTCTAGTTATTATATTTGTTATACAAAATGAAGAAATCGAATTTTTGAGGTCAGAATTTGGATTCAACATCCTTAAATATAATTCCTACTTTAATTGGTAAATATTTTTTAATTTTATCTGCTATGTCTTTTTCTATTTGTGCTGATCCAAAAATGGAGAACATTTCTTCACTTTGATTTGCACAAAGTCGACATAGAGGTGAAAAAAGATCACTTCTTGTGATTAAGTCTAATTCTTCTGGTACTTCTTTTTCAAATTCCAATTCCTTGGAAACCCGAGACTGATATTCTTCCATTTCAATATCGTAAAAATGAAGATATTCTTCCAGTCCATTAGTTTCATTCTCCTTAGGCATATTTGCACCATCTGTAACGAGAGTTCGACCAATCTAAGTTTTAATGTACCAGGAATATATTCCTAAAAGAATGTTCAAGAATATAGATAATATATCGATATATTTGGAAGTACAAGGAATAAGAAGAATAAGGAAACGAGAGGAATTTTTGAGAGAATGTTTGGGAATATTCCTAAATATTTCAACTCTAAGTATTTCCTTAGCGTGTCTATTTTTTAAAATAAGAAAATGTCAGGATATTTGTGAATTTTTAGGAATACTTCGGAATATGAAGAATACCAAGAATATCTGTGACTATTGAGAGAATATATGAAAATATTTAGTGAATGTACCAGGAAGATCAGAGTGATCGACTCCGGCTCGATCTGTAAATAGAACTTCATTATTTTCGAGTGCCTCCAAATTCGTTAATTCAGGGATAATGAATTGGATATTTGTGTTTCCATTTTCATCTAGTTCTAACTTCCTTTTTTCTGATGGCAACTTTGCTTTAATAAGAGCCTTGGAATGTTTATTATTTCCTGAAAAAGGAAAAATTTTAGTCGAATATAAATTAGAGATTTTCACTAGCTTTTAGGTAAATAAATTATTTTATTTCATACCTGATAAAGCAGGAATAACGCTGTCAATAGTTTGATCAACTGCTTGCGGTGAGTTTGTAAAATCATCTTTTATTCCATTTTCAAGTTGAATTCTTCTGCAAGCACTTTTATCAATTATAGGAATTTCGATAAATTCACCATTTGAATCTCTCATTATGATTTTCATGATTGAAATTAAATTTCAACTTTAAAGGACGTACGTATATTATTTTCATTAAATTAGGTCTATTTCTTTTCTTTTATTTGTATTTTGAAATAAAAATATTTTTCCGCATTATAGGTTACACAAAATTAATTATACCTAATTTATCCGATGAAGGAATGTAGTTTCCATCTATCTGGAAATATAATTAACTTTTCTGAACTCTTGTGAACTCTTGTCATTGATAAATAAACAAAAGATTTCAGTGACAAACTGACAAATGACAATCTGTTTACATACATTGCTCATATATGTATAAACAACACATACATAAATTACCTTTCCAACATTTGCAAGTCAAAACAATGCGCGCGCAGCTGCACACTGCACTGTTTTATAGTTTCCTGACTTACCGACCTCTCATATTACATATGTATTTTTAATAGTTGCATTCAATTCTGGAAGATGGCGCTGCAAGCTCCTTTTTTGAATTTTCGAATTAGAAGAAGAGTAGGAAATCTGATGCTTTTCTTAGTTCTGTAAATTAATTATTAATTAATTATGTATTAATAAATTAATTAATTATTAATAAATTTATAACTTCAATTTTTTATTAAAATTAATTTAAGGATGTTTGATCCAAGTGCCAACTTCACAATACGAATTCCTTATTTTACTTAAAAAATATAATAACCAGTATTTTTTTTACTATATAGTGGTATTTATTATTTAAAAAGAATTATGTTTGCAGAACGAAAAAAGTACTAATTTTAATACATTTTGCATAAAATGTATTAAAATCATCTTATCCAATTTTGAGCTTATAGAATTTGAATTGATAAATTATATTGAAAATTATAAATAAAATTGTAAATAAAAAAAAACTAAATAAAATAATAAAAATGCAATACTATAAATTAAAAATCCAGATTCAATATTAATTAAAAATAAATTAAAAACGGTTAATAAAATAATATAAAATAAACTAAAATAATAAAAATAATAAAAAAATACAATAAATTAAAAATCCATATTCAATATGAATTAAAAATAAATTAAAAACGGTGAATAAAATAATATAAAATAAAATAAGAAAAATAAAAATTAATAATAATTAATAATAAAAATAATGGAAAGGGAAGAAAATATCAACATACAATTTCTTCATAAAAGATTTATTTTTTCCTTATTTTTTGCACACAGGATTTTTTTTTAATATCGAAGATACTAAATTCAAAATGTGATGCATCACAAAAATCACACAAATTTTTTTTTTCAAAAGAAGCAGATAATTTTTTATATTTTTTTTTCAATATTAAAGACGAAATCATACACACAAAACCACACACATAATTACATATAATTACATATAATTTATTAAATATAAATCAAGATGCGAAAAATTGAAGATTTTATAAATAACGAGAAATATTTTTTATAAAAATATTTCCCAGAAAATAATTCTCGCATCTTGATTTTTTTAAAGTACATAGATAAATAGGTGAATAAATAAGTATTGGTTACAATTAAATAATTATAAATAATTGGTTAATAAATATTTTACTGAATTTATATAAACAGTAGAGTTGCTGTTATGTATTATTAATGATTAGGATGCAGAGTAGATTTTATTAAGTTATTTTATCCTTAAACGATGAAAAACCTACTATAAATTGGATATTAATTAAACTTACGTTAATAATTATATATTTTAATATATAATAGACTAGGGTTTACCCGTGAACTGAGATCCGTTACCCTACTAGGTTTTTCGAAAATAAATCTATTTTAAATTAATTGTTTACATATTAATATATTATAATTTATAATTTAATTCAAAAAACTTTTCAGGTCTGTGTTCACGGGCTTCTGACTAGAATCCACTCGTCTCATATATATTTTCAAATATATGTTATCCTTATATTATATTCTACTTTATTATATATTATATATGATATTATATGTATATATTATCTTCAATTAAATTATTCTCGCATTACGATACTGAAAGAGATCAATTGATATTTTTTGACTGAAAATTGTCATAATATATGCACAAGTATTTATCAAATCGTGCATACATTACACAAAAGAATATATACTAAATTTTAAAATTATATTTAAAAAATTATATATGCAGAAAACTAGTTGCTTTTTTTCTGAAATAATAATTTATAATTCTAGACTAAATTCGTTATAATGAAAGACGGTTGGCCTGATGAAATAAAAGCTACTGATTATCAATGATAATTATTAATTATTTAATTAAATTATTTTTCAATCGAAAAATAATTTAATTAGTTTACATTTCTACTCAATACTGACATTTGTCCCGCTTGGATATTTAAATTAGTAGGATTCTAATATCTAAAATGAATAATTGAAAAAGGTGAAGGATCGCTTGGTACAAATAATTCTCAATAAAAGATAAATCAATTAAGGGTGTGGAAATTAAGTTCTGCCCTCAAAATTCTATCTCCTTGTTTTACTCGACAATCAGATATTTTTTCTATATAAAAATATTTATGAATATAATATGATATAATATATATTATATAATATATAATATATAATATAATATTTGTGAGGAAAAATAAAGAAATTAAATTGTGAAGTTAGCACTGGACCAAAAATACCCTTAATTGAGATTGAGTGAATCTAGTTCTAAGATTATGAAAAAATGGTACTGAGGACCTTTGCATCTTAAATTATACAATACTTGTTTGGCGTATCTATAACTCATTATTTCTTAATTATGGCATCGCATCCACGGGCAGTGTTTGCTAGTTTTTATATCTAAGAGTTTAACGAAATATCGAAATTCTCTGAAAGTTTAAGTCATAGAAACGAAATTGCATTTGAAAGTGGCCTGCATGCATTTTACAATGAAATTTTTGTACAAATCCATGAAAATTTTATAAGAAAGTGACTCGAATAATGAAAACTATTTCCTTAATTGCATTTTAAAAATATACTCTGATTTTTTTTATACATCTCTTTATTTTTTCTTTGGATTTATTATATATATAATATATATATCTTTGCATTTTAAAAATATATTCTCGACTAGTTTCAATGACTAGAAAGTTAATTGCAATTTATAAACTAATGACTAAAACCTGCTAAGATTTTATATTTTGAAACTGTTTTTTTTGGGGTTCATTTTATGACTAGATTGGAATGTCTTAGTATGGAATGAATTTCTTTTATAAATTAAAAATGTATATCTAATTATTTTGATAATTATCGTAATTGACTATTTTTTTTAATACTTGAATGATTTGTACTTTTTTTCCATGTGTAAATTATATCATAAAATAATGACTAGATCTTGAAAATTATATATAATTATGCAGATTTTGACTAGATTTGACGTAACTTGCGACTAGATATGTTTTCAATAATGATTAGATTTGATTAGATTCGTTAAATTGTCTTTTATTGACTAGATTTTTTATTGCATACATGATTCTTTGGATACTTAAACTTCAGACTAAAAATACTCTTTGCACATATAAATGACTCGATCGTTTTTTACTCTTAAATTAAAATTTATTGTCAAGACACCTTAAAGTTATTGACTAGATTTTTACTGCATCTTGAATAAATTTCTCTATTTTTTGGATATTCAGAATGACTAGAAATATTCTCTGCGCATAAATGACTAGAATTATTCTCTGCACAAATGACTGGAAATTGAATCTTTGGCATAACTTTATACTGAAATTTGCATGACCCATTCTTCAAAATTAAATTACTAGAATGACTAGATTCGTTCATAATGATTAAAAACTTACGGCACGAAATTACTAAATGAAAAACTAATATTAAGCAGTAACTTAAAAATAATCTCACTAAAAATCTTCCTTAAAAAATAAACTTTTTCTATTCAGTCGACGAATCTTGATATCGCTCTTTCTTACAAACCGAACTTTTAAATTGCAATTGAGTCACAGGATTTATTTGTCTAAATTATAATCAGTATCTGACAATCGGAAATAATGATGATAAGATCTAAATTCACCTGTTTGGATTGAATAGAAGATGAGGTCCAATTCATTCAAGAGATGTTGGTAAATCTTCAGCAGCAGAATTTGATGATGGTTGATATTTTTGATGATTGATTTAATTCGGATGATAAAGTTGATTCAATTCAGATGATAAAAGCCAAAGATGATCTTCAACAGGTCAAAAAACGAAATTCTTGATCCAAATTGGTCCCGGTTGTCACCAGCCTTGAGATCAAAGCGTTCCAGATGACATCCGCGTAGATCCACCAGAAAAAGTTGAGTTGTCATCAAATTGCGATAAAATCTCGGCAAATGGAAGAAACTTGCAATCTTCAAGCTCCGGCAAAACCATTAAGAGCAACAAAGAGAGAGAGTCGACTTGAAAATGAATTTTGATCATTATACTTGTACTCTGTGTATCAGTACTCTATTTCTCTCTGTTTCCAAATTATGTACATATCATACAAAATCTTCCTCCATTATCTTGTCAGTCAGCTAAAAAAGTGTCATCTGCAGACGTCTCCCAAAAACCACATGGGATTTGATGAAACTGAGAAGAAGAAGAAGAAGTGATGTCAACAAACCGTCTGAGATTCTTCAGGTGTCTTCTTGCAGAAGAAGAAACTGATGATGGTAGCATCTTCTCCTTTGGTTGCAGATTGTAGATGTTCTTCGGATGAAATGCAGATATTGTCGATGAAATCACTGAGAACTGTCTTTTCAAGACTATTTCTGGGCCGGAGACAATTTTTCGGGTGATTTTGATTGGTGTGGTCCAAGGAGAAAGAGATGGAGGAGGAAGATATCGCGTGACCTCGAGAGGGTCATCTCAACCCTCTGAGGTCCTTGGAGGACCACGCAGGACCACGCAAGCGCACAGTTGCTCGCCTGGTTGCAGACTAACCCTAATTTGAGGTCCTCAGTCTATAGAAGTTGGCACGCGCTCATGAGCCAACATCCCCACTTCGTGGTTTGATGCTCTCAGCAGTCTCAGCTGCATCGGAGGTCACGCCTTTGGGATGCGTGCGCATATAATGCTTCCCTGACCTGTCCTGTGATTCGTGGACAATGGGGTGCTTTCACCCCCATTCCCATGTATTCATTGAATCATTGTGGGGTGCGCAGCGGTACATGGGACACCCTACGGTGACTATACTGAAACCGGTTGCGGCGCCTTATGGAGAAATGCTAGGCTAGCTGAGAATATATGCAAGCGAATAATTAGTATTAATTTATTCTGTCGATGCATATGTTGGGTATGTGCACAGATTCGAAGAAGGGGGTGATTTATAATATTTTCCTTTTTGTTGATCCTTATTTTTCAATTTTCGATTCTTTTTGGGTGTCACTTGCATATTTTGTTCATGGAATGACGTAATTCATTAATATTAGAATTAACCCTCTGTTTACACACTTGTTTTTCCCACCTTCCGTTTACACACCTATATACACATGTGGGACTTTCATGTCCTGTCTAATTTTTTAACTGTTTTTGGCTTTCCAAAAATATAATAAAATTTAGAGTTATGTTTTGAAGTGCAGTCTACTACACGATCCAATTGTTGTCAATGTTAATTGTGAAAAACTTTAAAAAAAAAATTATTGAAATTTGGGTAAAACATGGAAAAAATCGAGATTTGTTAAAAATTTCATATAATTTTGCAACAGATGAATTATAAAGAAACTTGTTGCAAGGTTTCAGAGCTTAGACTATATGAACTTTATAAAAAATGTGAACCCATTGGCGGAGGCTTCAAAAAGTTGAATTATACGCAGATCTGAAAAGTGAGAATATTTTACCTGTGATTCATGCAGGTAACTTTATAGTAGATTGAAACTATACTGATTGACCGGATTTCTTCGGATTAATTCGGATTGAAAACTTTCTTTGAATTAGATCGGAATGAAACTGTTTGGTTCGGATACAAATTCCGGAATGATTCAGATTGATTCGGAATGAATTTCAATAAGAATCTTTCGTTAGGATGATACAAGCTTTAAATCTCAGTGAATTTCATTGAATAAATTGACTTCCATTTGAATCTCTTGAATTTCATGAAATTCCGTGAAATTTCAGGGAATTCCATTGAATTCTAGTAAATTCTATTAAATTCCACTAAACTGCATTAGATCTCGGTGAATTTTGTTGAATTCCATTCAAGTCCGTCGAATTTCTTTATATTCCATGAAATCCCAAAAAATTCCATTGATTCCTAGTACATTCTATTAAAATTCGTTGAATTCCGTTCAAATCCACTAAATTTCACTAAATCCTATTAAATTTTAATTTGAATTTCATGAAATTCCATGAAATCCCAGGGAATTCCACTGAATCCCAGTAAATTCTATTAAATTCCACTAAATTGCATTAGGGCACGGTGAATATTATTGAATTCCATTCAAATCCGTTAAATTTCACTAAATTCCATTAACTGAATTCAAATGAATAACTTTGAATCTTAGTGATTTTAATTGAATTCCATACAAATCCGTCGAATTTCTTTATATTCAATGAGATCCCAGAGAATTCCATTGAATCTTAGTAAATTCCATTAAATTTCACTAAATTGCATTAGGTCTTGGTGAATTTTGTGGAATTCCATTCATATCCGTTAAATTAATTTATATTCCATGAAATCCCCCGAAATTCTATTGAATCCAAATTCTGTTAAATTTCACTTAATTACCTTGAATCACAGTGAATTCTGTTGAATTCCATTCAATTTTACTGAATTTCATCGACTTGTATTCAATTGCCTTGAATTTCGTTAAATTCCATTGAATTCCATTGAATTCAAATGAATAGCATTGAATCTCAGTGATTTTAATTGAATTCCACTCAAATCCGTTAAATTACTTTCGATTCCATTAAATCCAAGGGAATTCCATTGAATCCTAGTAAATTTTGCTAAATTTCGTTGAATTTCGTTCAAATCTACTAAATTTCACTAAATCCTATTAAATTTTTATTTGAATTTCATGAAATTTCATGAAATTCCACGGAATTCCATTGCATCCTAGTAAATTCTATTAAATTCCACTAAATTGCATTAGGTCACGGTGAATATTATTGAATTCCATTCAAATCCGTTAAATTTCAGTAAATTCCATTAAATTTTACTAAATTTTATCGAATTCTGCTCAATTCCATTGAATTTCATTAAATTCTATTGAACTCTACTGAATTCAAATTAATAACTTTGAATCTTAGTGATTTTCATTGAATTCCGTTAAATTCTATTGAATTTCATATTAAATTTGAACGAATGGCTTTGAATTTCAGTGATTTTAATTGAATTTCATTTATATTCGTTGAATTCCTTAAAATCCTATACAGAATTTCATTGAAATCCATTGAACTACTTTATATTCCAAGAAATCCCAGGGAATTCCATTGAATCCTAGTAAATTCCATGAAATTCCATTAAATTGTATTGGATCCGCCGAATTTCTCTATATTCCTTGAAATCGCATAGAATTTCATTGAATCCAAGTAAATTCTATTAAATTCCTCTAAATTGCATTGAATTTCGGGGTATTTTGTTGAGTTCCATTCAATTCCGTTAATTTTTACCAATTTCCATTAAATTTGAATGGATTTCATCGACTTCTGTTCAATTTCGTTGAATTTCGTTAAATTCCACTGAATTCGAATGAATAGCTTTTAACATCAGTGACTTTAATTTAGTTCCATTGAAATTCGTCAAGTTCCTTTATATTACATAAAATCCCTGGGAATTCCACCGAATTCCACTAAATATCATTGAACTCTACTAATTTGTTTTGAATTATACTTAATTCTACTAAATACATAAAAAAAATAAAGAATATATAGTAATTATTGTAATTAATTGCTGTATAAATAAAATAATGCGTGCATAACAAGTGACCTTTAAAGTACTTGTAATATAAAGTATTGAAACCTTACCATTCACAGACTGTCCAAAGCAGAGAATGTTGACAATAAGATCATTGTATGAATTCTATTAATATAAATTAATTTAATGGTTATATTTATGCACATAATATTGTCTGCAACTGAAGTATGAAAAGAATCAGTATACATTAAGTACATATTGTCTCCGTTATAGTATTATAATAAATACTATGGAATTAGACTGCGTTATGAGATTGAATTATGCAATAATACTAATTTTAGATAATATAGGGGTATATATGAAATATATAAAGCAGTTATAAAATACATCTCACCTATAGATCAATATCTCCTGTAATGAATGGCGGTAATTATAAATTCAATTAAAATCTAGCGGTCGTCCATTCCGATTTTTGTTTTATTCCCCTGTTACTGAAGTCTACAATTAAATATTTTTCAAGGAAAAATAATTCTTTTTCTCTCACTCTTGATCACATTACTATAGAATGTAGATACATTGGAATTGGGATTGAAATGGGGTTCGAAATGCCACCCCATAAAGTAAATCGAGCGTCCCAGTTCAATGGATAATAAAATTTATCGTCCGTGCAGATGTGCAGAATCCGGCTGGAATTTCAAGGTCATTTCTTCTGAAGAGAGATGTAATCCGCATATATCGATTAAGATGAGACGATGAAAATAGTATCAGATTTTTATTGAAGACTTATTTTTATATCTGTAACGAAGTTATCTGCCCACATATTACCTACTCGATTTTTTATGAGCATTACATTGAAAATAGAGCTGAGAAAAGTGTGTCAAAAGTGTCATGGGAAAAACCTTGGCATTTATGGACCTATTTCGAAATGGCTCAATTGTAATCTGCTTTTACACCTTTCTCGTGTTATATAGAATAAAGCAGTAAATGGAGATGAATAAATTTATGCGGGTTGAATTGACATAGGTCGTCTTGAATATATTCAAGGTTCAGGTGCAATGCCGTCGAGCCCCTATATTTTTCATATGTTACATACAAGGCTACGTAGCATGACTTCACATTACGAAAACCAATCGACATATATTTCGTTTCTTTATTGACAGCAGAAAGGATTTCACGAGACTTCAAGAGATTTTTAAGAGAGTTCAAGAATTATTATAAAGGATTTCAAAATATTTTACTCTCTAAATCTGCATCGGTGAAAACCATATACCAAATCAGTGATATTCACTGATTTTTTCAGCGAATTTCACTGATTTGGTACATTTTTTTTTTTTTTTTTTAATTTTAAGAGATGTAAAGAAATTAAAAGAAAGTATTTAAATACGCAGTTTAGAAATTTTCGAGGGGATTCTCAAAGATTTGCCAGTTGAAAGTAAAAAGACAGAAAGTCTATCTATTTGAATCATTTTCAATCTTCAAGATTGAAATTATAGAAAGGAAAAATGAATACAAATGTATCCATTCCTATCCATGATAATCTATTTTTATTTCTTTTTTAATCTACAATAATCTCTTTCCTTTTGAATCTCAATATTATTTCTCTCTTTTAGTATTCCTCGTCTATCTTCGCCAATAATTTTTGATCCTCGATCTATCCAATCTAATTTTTCTTTATTTTCTATATTCATGGAATTATATAATATCCCAGGGAATTATTCCATTGAATCCTAGTAAATTCTATTAGAATTTCATAGAAATACTTTGAATCTCAGTTAATTTTGTTCAATTTCATGGAATTCCGTTAAATTTCATTAAATCACATTAAATTTTACTGTATTTCATCAACTTTTGTTCAATTCCATTGAATTTCATTAAATTTCATTGAATTCTACTGAAATCGAATGAAAAGCTTTGAATCTCAGTGATTTAAATTGAATTTCATTTAAATTCGTTAAATTTCATGAAATCCCATGATATCCCAGGGAATTCCATTGAATCCTAGTAAATTCTATTAAATTCCACTAAATTGCATTGGATATAGATGAATTTTGTTGAATTTCATTCAAATCTGTTAAATTTCAAAATGGATTTCATCAACTTTTGTTCAATTTCATTGAATTTCGTTAAACTCTATTGAATTCCACTGAATTTAAATGAATAGCTTTGAATCTCAGTGATTTTAATTAAATTCCACTCTAATTCTATTTAATTCCACTAAATTGCATTGAATATTAGTAAATTTTGTTGGATTTCATTAAATTTTACTGGATTTCATCAACGATTTTTTCAATTCCATTGAATTAAAATGAATAACTTTGAATCTCAGTGATTTTAATATAATTCCACTCAAATTCGTCAAATTACCTTATATTTCATGAAATACCAGGGAATTAGACTGAATCCTAGTAAATTCTATTAAATTCCATTAAATGGTATTGAATCTCGGAGAATTTGTTGAATTCCATTCAAATCCGTTAAATTACTTTATATTCCATAAATACCAAGGAATTCCATTGAATCCTAATAAATTCTATTAAATTACACTGAATTACTTTGAATCTCAGTGAATTTAGATGAATTCTATTGAATTCCGTTTAATTTCACTAAATTTTAATGAATTTTCCTCAACTTTGATTCAATTCCATTGTATTTCGTTAAATTCCATTGAAGACCACTAAATTCAAATGAATAGCTTTGAATCTCAGTGATTTTAATTTAATTCTATTCAATTCCTTGGAATTTCTTTATGTTTCTTGAAATCCCATAGAATTTCATTGAATCCTAGTAAATGTTATTAAGTTCCATTGAATTATTTTGAATATTGGTCAATTTAGTTGAATTCAATTCAAATCCGTTAAATTACTTTCGATTTCATGAAAACCCAAGGAATTCTATTGAATCCTAGTAAATTCTATTAAAATTCCACTAAATTGCATTGGATCATGGTCAATTTTGTTGAATTCAATTCAAATCCGTTAAACTACTTTCCATTCCATGTAATCCCATGGAATTCCACTGAATCCTAGTAAATTCTATTAAACTCCACTAAATTGCATTGGATCTCGGTGAATTTAGTTGAATTCCATTCAATTCCGTTAAATTTCACTAAATTTCACTAAATTTTAATGAAGTTGATCGGCTTCTGTTAAATTCCATTGAATTCCACGGTATTCAAATTAATAGCTTTGAATCTCAGTGACTCTAATTGAATTCCATTGAAATTTGCGAATTTGCTTTGTATAATTAAATGAAATCTCCTGGAATTCCACCGTACTCCACTATATTATATATGAGAAAAACTTTCAGTAGATTTCAAGAGATTTAAAAAAATTAAAAAAAATTTTATCGGATTTAAAGAAATTTAAAGAAAGTATTTAAAGATGAAATTTGAAAACATTTGGATATATTATTATCCTTTCTATGTGAATTGTAAATTTTGAAAAAGATAAAAATAGATATATATATATATATATATATATATATATATGGATTTTCTATCTTCTTATTTCCAACAGGGTGGTGGACATCATCCTATATGATTGGCATATCCATATGAATGTTAATTGCGTGTTGTGACCTCTTTCCGCATTTAAGTGACTTCCTCAAGGTAAAGCAACCGTATCAATAACGTTTATTCCATAGCGTGACTAGAGATTTTTCAAAGGACCCTTTATCCTTTATCGAACCAGCTGGTTGTCTAGAAGTTTATGCAGAGCCATCAGGTATCATAAAGTGCTCGTAATGGTGTCCCGCTAGGCATACTTAGCTAATTAAACTGTAACCCACAGGCGAGTATTCGTTTTCGGTAACAGGGGTTATTCACTGGTTCAAGTTTCAAGTTACAAGAGGCGCGTGTCCGTCTCACAGCTGCGAGCGAGGAGAATAAGAAAGTGTGCTCAGGAAGATTCTAGCTCTCTTCAGCTGATGAATAAATGCATAGAATATTAATCTTCTCCTTATTGGAATTGACCATTTTTTATTATATGCCGTAAATTAAACTCTTTAACATGATGCTTAACTATAAATTAAAGAATTTCAAGATATTTCAAGAGATTTTACAGGATTTCAAAGATATCAAGATTTCACAAAAGATTTTAAAGAGATTTCAAGTGGTTTTATTGAATGTTTAAAGGGATTTCGAGAGATTTCAAGGGGTTTTTAGGAATTTAAGGAAATTTCAAGAAATTCCAAGTGATTTTGGGAAATTTAAAAGGATTTTAAGACATTTCCTAAAGGATTTTAAAAGATTTCAAGTGGTTTTATTGGAAGTTTAAAGCAATTTCAAAAAATTCCAAGTGATTCTGGGAAATTTAAGAGGATTTCCAAAGAATGTAAGGATTTTTCAGAGCTTTCACGAGATTAAAAAAATTATAAGATATCATAAAGGACTTTAAGAGATCTTAGTCAATTTAAAAATATTTCTAGTGATTTTAAGGATTTTCAGAGGGTTTCAAGAAATTTCAAGTGATTCTAGGGAATTTAAAAGGATCTTAAGGTATTTTCCAAGATTTCAAAGATATTAAGATTTTCTAAAAGATTTCAGAAGAATTTAAATCAATATAAATAGATTTCAAAATATTTTATAGAATTTTTAAAGAATTCACAAGATTTTAAATGATTTTTATGGAATTTTAAGATATCTTCAGAGATTCTACAAGATTTCAAAGATATCAACATTTCCCAAAGGATTTTAAGAGATTTCAAGTGGTTTTATAGAAAGTCTAAAGCGATTTCTAAAGATTTTAACTGATCCTGGGAAATTTAATAGGATTTTAAGATATTTTTCAGGATTTCAAAGATATCAAGATTTCATAAGAATTTAAGAATTTTCACAAGATTTTAAATGATTTTTATGGATTTTAAAAATATTTCCAGAGATTCTACAACATTTCAAAGATATTAAGATTTCCTGAATGATTTTCGGAGAATTGAAAGCGATATAAATTGATTTCAAGTTATTTTAAGGAATGTTTAAAGAATTCAGTGGGGTTCCAAGATTTTAAATTAATTTACACATTTTGTACATTTTTCAAAGGATTTCAAAAAAAAATATTTTTGTAAAATCTTTTCCAATTGTAAAAGAACTTTCAAGAATTTAAGGATTTTCAAGAATTTTAAGAAGATTTTAAATGATTTTTAGGGAATTTAAAGATATTTCAAGAGATTCTGCAGAAGTTCAGATATCACGATTTCCTAAATGATTTTAAGAGATTTTAAGTGGTTTTATAGAAAGTCTAAAGCGATTTCTAAAGATTTTATGTGATTTTAAAAAGTTTTTTAAGGAATTCCAAAAAAAGTGAGAATACTATCTAAACTTTCAATTATTTAAAAATATTGATAAATATTATGTAAAGGATTTGTAATTAAATTAGTAAATGTAAATTAATTAAAGGATTTTAAAGTAATTTGAAAAAAGTAAAGAATTCTCAAGAAATTTCCGAGTTATTAAAACATGGCAAAGGATTTCTGAAGATTTCAAGTGATTTTGAGGAATTTCAAAACTTTCAAAAAAGTTTCAAAATTTTGAAGTAATTTGTGACACTAAAAAATGTTTTAGTGTTCTTTAAAATTTGTTAAACTTGTTAAAATTTACTGAAATTACTAAAAACTCTTGTCACTTTTTAAATCCCTTTAAATCTCTAGTTATTAATAATTATGAAAATAACAAGCATAAAATGTCGTTTAATAATAATTTTCATGAAAACCTGTTTAACGTTTCTAGAAATATATTTTTTCATATTTGTCAACAATATACAAATTATTAAATTTTCCAATATATTAATATAACCAGCTTTTATATTTTCATAAATAATCAAGGGTGAAAAATGTTGGGATTTCTCTATTTTTACGGATTATGAAATTTAACGGATTTAAATAGTATTGAACAGAATGCGATGGAATGCAGCGGAATTTAATCGAGTCGCTGAAATTCCGTCGATGAAATTTAATGGAAATTGATCAAATTCAATGGATTTCAATAGAATTCAATTGCAATACATACACTCAGTTATATTCAATGCAACTCATTGGAATTAAGTTGAATTCAATGTAATTTACCAAATGGATTTCAATTGGGTGTCATTGGGTGAAGTTCGATAAAATTCAGTGGAATTTCATGAAATCTTAGGAAATTCCATTGAATCCTAGAAAATTCTATTAAATTCCATTAAATTGAATTGGATCTGTGTAAATTTTGTTGAATTTCATTCAATTCCATTAAATTTAACTAAATCCCATTGAATTTCGTTAAATCCCATCATTGAATTCTACTGAATTAAAATGAATAACTTTGAAACTCAGTGATTTTAATATAATTCCACTTAAATTTGTCGAATTACCTTATATTTTATGAGATACCAGGGAATTCCATTAAATCCTAGTAAATTCTATTAAATTCCACTGAATTACATTGGATCTCATGGAATTTTGTTGAATTCCATTCAATTCAGTTAAATTTCACTAAATCCCATTAGATTTTACTGAATGTTCCTCAACTTTTGTTCAGCTTCATTGTATTTTGTTAAATTCCATTGAATTCCACTAAATTCAAATGACTAGCTTTGAATCTCAGTGGTTTTAATTCAATTCTATTCAATTCTTTCGAATTTCTTTATGTTTCTTGAAATTCCATAGAATTTCATTGAATCCTAGTAAATTCCATTAAATTCCACTGAATTACTTTGAATCTTGGTGAATTTTTTTGAATTCCATTCAAATCCGTTGAATTACATTATATCCCTTGAAATCCCAGGATTTTATAATCTATAATTGAATCCTAGTAAATTCTATTAAATTTCACTGAATTACTTTGAATCTCAGTTAATTTTGTTCAATTTCATTGAATTTCGTTAAATTTCACGAAATCCCACTGAATTTCGTTAAATTCCATTGAATTCCACTGAATTTAAATTAATAGCTTTGAATCTCAGTAACTTTAATTGAATTCCACTTAAATCCTTTGAATTTCTTTATACTCCTTGAAATCCCAGGGAATTCTACTGAATCCTAGTAAATTATATTAAATTACACTACATTGCATTGGATTTCGGTGAATTTTGTTGAATTCCATTCAAATCCCATTCAATTCAATTGAATTTCGTCCAATTTCCAAATCCTTCCAATTTCTTTATACTCCATGAAATCTCTGGGTATTCCATTGAATCCTAGTAAATTCTATTAAATTCTATTAAATTGCATGAGATCTCAGTGAATTTGGTGAATTCAATTCAAATTTGTTAAATTTTTCTAAATCCCGTTTTTCACTAAGTTCCATCAACTTTTGTTCAATTGCATTGAATTTCGGTAAATTTCATTGAATTCCATTTAAATCCTTTGAATTTCTTTATACTCCTTGAAATCCCAGGGAATTCCACTGAATCCCAGTAAATTCTATTAAATTCCACTAAATTGCATTGGATCTCGGAGAATTTTGTTGAATTTCATTCAAATCCGTTAAATTACTTTATACTCCACAAATACCAAGGAATTCCATTGAATCCTAGTAAATTCTATTAAATTCCACTAAATTGCATTGGATCTCGGAGAATTTTGTTGAATTCCATTCAAATCCATTAAATTACTTTCGTCCAATTCCATTGAATTCAAATGAATAGCAAAGTTCAATGGATTTCAATAATGCAATTGCTGAGTGAAGTTTGATAAAAATCAGTTCCAATTCATAAAAAATTTCAAATCATTAAAAAGCCAACCGCTTTTTTAGAGAAGATAATGTAATATCTGCAGCTGCTTTCGTTCTTCAATCGAAAAACTTAAAAGATAGACAGACCTTTTTTACGTGATGAGATAAGTGAAAGTATTTTTTTCATGGCGGCAAGCGCACGCGAGTATCGATGACATGTATCGATCACACGTGGTGGTATAATAATGTCCCGGTGAAAAACACCATAGATAAAGATAGACACAGGACACAGGACGCAGGAAGGAAGTGTCGTGGTCTCTCTTCCGGGCAGCTGCTCCTGGATATCGGAATATAGGCTCTGTGGTAAAATAATCCACTATATAGGACACCATACAAGTGCCATTGCCAACCGAGAGACCAAAGGCTTCATTTAATACCCAACAGTTCATAATTAGGATCTGGATAAATATTATTTCTTCCATTTCATTATTTCACTGCACTTAAGATCTTCAATTCATTCAACTCCCCGCATGTTTTCGTATTTCAACTTTGATGTTATAACAACATATATGTTTCATGTTCAAAAATTTCAAGAGATTTCAGTCGATTTATAGGAATTTCTTGATATTTCAAGGGATTTCAAGTCATTATTTTAGAGAATTTCTTGTTCTGATACGAATAGCGGATTGTCTGGATCTTGGAGAATTTTGTTGAATTCCATATTCAAATCCGTTTAATTTTACTAAATCACATTAAATTTTACTGAATTTCATCAACTTTAGTTTAATTCCATTGAATTTTGTTAAATTCCATTGAATTGCACTGAATTAAAATTGATAGCTTTGAATTTCAATGATTTTAATTCAATTCTATTCAATTCCTTCGAATTTCTTTATGTTTCTTGAAATCACATAGAATTGCATTGAATCCTAGTAAATTCCATTAAATTCCTCTGAATTACTTTGAATCTTGGTGAATTTTTTTGAATTCCATTCAAATCCGTTGAATTACATTATATTCCTTGAAATCCCAGGATTCTATAATCTATAATTGAATCCTAGTAAATTCTATTAAATTCCACTGAATTACTTTGAATCTCAATAAAATTTGTTGAAATCATTGAATTCCGTTGAATTACTTAACATCCCATAAAAACCTAGTGAATTCTATTGAATCCTAGTCAATTATTTTAAATTCCACAGAAATACTTTGAATCTCAGTGATTTTAATTAAATTTCAGTAAAATTATTTGTCTTTCATGAAATTCCATGAAATTCCAGAGAATTCCATTGAATCTTAGTGAATTCTATTAAATTCCACTAAATTTAATTGGATCTCGATGAATTTTGTTGAATTCCATTCACATTCGTTAAATTACATTATTTTTCATGATATCCCAGGGAATTCCATTGAATCATAGTAAATTCTATTTAATTCCACTGAATTATTTTGAATCTCAGTGAATTTTATTGAATTACATTCTATTCCGTTGAATTCCAATGAATTAAAATAAATAGATTTGAATCTCGGTGAATTAAATTAATAGCTTTGAACTTCAGTGATTTTAATTGAATTTCATTTAAATTCGTTGAATTCCTTGAAATTTCATTAAATCCCGTTAAATTTCACTAAATCACACTAAATTTTACTGAATTTCATTGAATTTTATTCTATTCCATTGAATTACGTTAAATTTCAGTGAATCCATATGAATAGCTTTGTATCTCAATGATTTTAATTGAATTCCATTTAAATCCTTCGAATTTCTTTATATTTCTTGAAATCCCAGAGAATTTGATTGAATCCAAGCAAATTCAACTAAATTCCACTAAATAGCATTCGATCTCGGTGAATTTTATTGAATTCCATTCAAATCCGTTGAATTACTTGACATTCCATGAAATCCCGTGGAATTCCATTGAATCCTAATAAATTCCATGGTAATTCTATTAAATTGCATTGGATCTCGGTGAATTTTTTTGAATTCCATTCACATCCGTTAAATTACATTATTTTTCATGATATTCCAGGGAATTCCATTGAATCATAGTAAATTCTATTAAATTCCGCTGAATTATTTTGAATCTCAGTGAATTTTATTGAATTACATTCTATTCCGTTGAATTCCACTGAATTAAAATAAATAGATTTGAATCTCGGTGAATTTTGTTGAATTCAAATCAAATCCGTTAAATATCACTAAATTCCATTAAATACTGAATTTCATCAACTTTTATTCAATTCCGCTGAATTTCGTTATTTTCCATTGAATTCCACTGAATTGAAATGAATAGTTTTGAATCCGTCAAATTTCTTTATATTCCTAGAAATCTCAGAGAATTTCATTGAAACCTAGTAAATTTCATTAAATTACACTGAATTACTTTGAATCTTGGTGAATTTTTTTGAATTCCATTCAAATCAGTCGAATTACATTATATTCTTTGAAATCCCAGGGAATTCCATTGAATCCTAGTAAATTCTAGTAAATTCCACTGAATTCAAATTAATAGCTTTGTGATTCAGTGATTTTAATTGAATTTCATTTAAATTCGTTGAATTCCATGAAATTTCTTTAAATCCCGTTAAATTTCACTAAATCACACTAAATTATACTGAATTGCATTGAATTTTATTCTATTCCATTGAATTACATTAAATTTCAGTGAATCAAAATGAATAGCTTTGTATCTCAATGATTTTAATTGGATTCCATTTAAATCCTTTGAATTTCTTTATATTTCTTGAAATCCCAGAGAATTTGATTGAATCCAAGCAAATTCTACTAAATTCCACTAAATAGCATTGGATCTCGGTGAATTTTATTGAATTCCATTCAAATCCGTTGAATTACTTGACATTCCATGAAATCCCGGGGAATTCCATTGAATCCTAATAAATTCCATGGTAATTCTATTAAATTGCATTGGATCTCGGTGAATTTTTTTGAATTCCATTCTATTCCGTAAAATTTCACTAAACCCCATTAAATTCTAATGAAATTCATCGACTTCTGTTCAATTCCATTTCTTCCATTTCATTATCTCACTGAAGATCTTCAGTTCATTGAACTTCCCGCATGTTTCGTGTTTCAACTTTGATGTTATAACGATACGTGTTTCATGCTCAACAATTTCAAGAGATTTCAGTCAATTTAATGATTGGAAGACTTTTGAATTTTTTCGAAAAATAAATATATCATTCCGAAACTTTTGCCTGGGAATTTATACCCATTTCCGAAAATATCTATCAAAATATAAGAATTCTATATTGGATGAATAATGAGTCACTTGATATGTGTTGTTGGTTCCCACAGCATTAGATTGCAAACAAACGTACGTACCTACCCCACCTGTCCTGTTGCATCCAGGAGATGCAACTGTGACTGTCAAAACGCCCACACATGGGTGGCATCCCCAGACCAAAAATATGCGTGGGAAGACTACACGTTTCCCTATCGATTATTTCCGAACAAAAACAGTAATCAAATCAAGTGGACTCAGCATATTTATAGTGTTTAGCCTAGTAAAATAAAATTCACCTAATTTGCTTCGGTTCCGAAGCAGTGTGTCGAATTTTATTAATTGTGTGAAGCTATACTGACAATAATTAGAAGAGGAATCGCTATTTTATGCGCTTTTTAGATAATATGTCATTTCTTTTTATCGTTTCATTTTATTATAATTTTATTGTCAGAAAGACTGAAAATATAGTTAAATTTTCCTTAAAAAAATATGCGCAATTTTTTATAGAGAAAAATAGATATATTCGAACTTAATTAATTAATTCATTAATTTGTCTTATACGTGTGAATGATCTCGCAAAAAGTATCCCATGCATAACAAAGAATCAACTTTTGAAGATTGATATCAACGGTCAGATGAGAGATTTTCATTATCAAAACTCTTCAGCCTTCATTATATGTACATCGTACAAGTGGGAGGGAGACCCTCTCGGGACAATGGCATTATTCTGTCAGAAGCCCTTGTCTCTAACAAAAGCACCATACGCGGACATAGTAATCGCAATGCAGTTTTTGTCTTCGCCACCTGTTTCTAAAAATCCACCCATACGCGTGGTGGGAAAAATATTTTCTGCATTTTTCAACCCTTGATATAATATATAATACATAGAAAAAGAAAAATGGTTGAACTTACCAGCAAAAATAGTCAATCTACACTCTAAACGCATTTTTCCTAGAATTTAGTAATTTTTACTATTTAAATTGTAATTTTTCAACGAAAATAACAGGGTTTACAATTTTTTTATTCTTAGAAAAAATTACGATTCGAATTCGAAAATTACCATATATTATATTATTATTATTACCATTATATTTACGTTATTTTTCAATATTATGTAATTTATTATATTTTATTTCTCTAATCTCTTGAAATCTATGCTAAACTTCGTGAAAATTTCTAAAAATTCCAAGAAACCTTTGAAAACCTGTGAAATCGCCTAAAATTCGTAAAAATCTCTTAAAATTCCCAGAATAATTCTTGAAATTTTATGGTAACATTTAATATCTCTTTATATCTTTTATATCCCTTAAAAATATTACATAGAAATCTTATCAAATTCCATGAAATCGTTTAAAATTCTCACAAAATTGTTTAAATATCAGAAAAATCTCTCGAAATCACTTAAAATTACTAGAAACCTCATAAAATTCCTTAAAACCTCATAAAACTCTTGCAAAGCTTGTAAAATCCCTTAAAATTTCATGAAATATCCTAAAATTCCATACTATTCTACAAAATCATTTTAATCTCCTAAAAATCTCTTAAATTTTGTAAAAATCAATTAAAAATAGTTAAAAATGCAAATAAAAACCTTCAATATCATTAATCTCTTGAAATTCATGTTAAAATTAGTGAAAATCTCTGAAAATTTCTAATAACCTCTTGAAATTACTTTACATTTAAAATTCCTTAAAATTATTAGATATCTTATCAAATTCCATGAAATCATTTTAAATCATTAAAAATTTCGAAAAATTACATAAAATCCCTCGCAATTTTTAGAAATGTTTTAAAATAAAAATTTTGAATTCCTTTAAACCCTTTTAAATTCCTCAAAATATCACAAAAATCTTAAAAATCGCTTGAATTCGTCGAAATCTTTAAAAAAATGTAAAAACCTCTTAAAAAGCCACATAATTTAAAAATATTTAGAATCCCTTAAAATTCTTAAAAATTTCTTAAAATTGCATGAATTCTTTTAAAAATTCACGAAATATCCTGAAATCTCTTAAACATTACATAGAAAATATTTAATAATAATATCCAAAAAATCACTTAAAAAGCATTAAAAATGCACATAAAAACTTTCAAAACCATTAATCTCTTGAAATCCATCTTAAAATTCGTGAAAATCTGTAAAAATTTCTAGCAACCTCTGAAAATTTCTAAACTTTTAAAATCTCCTAAAATTTTTAAAGATTTCATCAAACTCCATGGAATCCTTAAAAATATTACAAAATCTTTTATAAATTATAAATATTTTTTGAAAACCTTTACAATTTGACGAAAACCTTCGAAATCTTTGTAAATTCTACAAAATCTTTTAAAAATCATAAAAAGCCTTTGAAATTCCTCAATAAAATTTCCTATAAAGTTTTAAATTCCGTATTTAAATCCCACAAAATGCGTATTTTAAAAGTCATAAAAAATTCTAAAAATTCCCAGAAACTTCTTGAAAATCTTTAAAATTCTACAATAACATTTAAAATCCCATTATCTCCCATGAAATCTTTAAAAATTCCATAAAATTCCTAGATTTTCAATGTATTTCGAGTTTAAACTCGTAACAAATGATTGAAATGATCACAGAAAAAACAAGGACTGAAAGTGTTTACAGCTGAAATCAGTTTTTAGGCTGAATTTCAGTCTAAAGTCAGTTTAGATTTCTTAGTCTTAAAACAAGACTAAAAACTGACTTAAGACTGAAACTCAGTTACGATATTTCAACTTTGACTCAATCATCTTTTTAGAATAGATATATAAGTAAAAACCATCATCAGCTATCAATAAGACAAAATGACAAATAAGCATCAGAGGTCATTGAAACGCTTTAATATTTATACATTGCAAATAAAAGACAGCAAAAGTGTAAAAGAGTTATGTCAATTTATCAACTTTTGTATTCATGGGCATCATTTTGTATTCTGCTTCTATAAGGTTGTAAATGTACATGTGCATATATATGCATATAAGGGCTGGAAAGGTGTACATATATAGGGTATTACGGTATTTTATTTCATATGTCATCGACCTCAACTTCACTTCAAGAATCGAAGAAGGTAACAAGAGAAAATTTTTATTAAAATTTTATTTCTTCTTCATCAAAATGAAAACGGTACCCGTTTTCATTTTCATGTTTCTTCATAAAACATGTAAATGAATACTAACTAAATACATCTCTATTACATTTTTATTAAAATTGCAAGTGTTTTTGTCTTTTACGAAAGGCAAGGTGAATATTTCAACCGGTTGCGCAATATTTTATTGAAATAATTTCAGTAAATTGCATGTTATATTAGCAAGCATGTAATAAAGCGTTTAAAGTGCGGAACGCATGTTCATTGTCAAATAAGTTCTCGCGAAAAACTGTTATGGTTCCCACGACTATATGTCTGCTTTTAAATCTATATCGACAAGCGTTTCTATAGTTCCCATGGAAAATGATAGAGCTACGATTACCCCCCGCAACGAAACGCGATGCGAAGGATCAGCACGGCGAGCTCTTTTCTATCTCCGTATATTTATTTTAGCTCCTGTGTGGGTGAAGCTATAGGCAACTGGTATGTAGTATACACATGAGAATTATATTCAAACGGCATATGGCGTGTCGATATTTCTATGCAGAGTACCTTCCATGCTATATAAAGAATATATAAATAAGCTATATTCACATTTTTGCCATATTCTACAGCCTTTATTGTTTATTTTATTTATTTAACGTATTTTAGAAGATTGTCAAATATTATTGGCCTTGCATTGAATTGAATTGCCCTTAGAATTTTAGAATTCATGAATTTTACTGGGAAGATTTTAAAATCTTAAAATTCATTCAAATATATACAGAGTCACTTATTAAAATGTCTTATTGAAATCCTTCAAAATTTCCTTATATCAAATATAAAGTCCTTTAAAATAAAATACATTTTTCGTGATTTAATGGAATTTAAGGAGATTTAAATACATTTTATAAGTGATTATAGAGAATCTAAAAGGATTTCCAAAGAATGTAAGAATTTTTGAGAGCTTTCATATGATTTTAAAATTAGAAGATATCGTAAAGGACATTTAGAGATTTTTGTTAATTTTGAGAGATTTCAAGCGATTTTCAGGAAGCTCAGAGGGTTTCAACAAATTTCAAATGATTCTAGGGAATTTAAAAGGATTTTAAGATATTTTCCAATATTTCAAAGATATTTAGATTTCCTAAAGGATTTCAGGAGAAGTTAAAGCGATATAAATAGATTTTAAGTTATTTTAAGGAATGTTTAAAGAATTCAGTGGGGTTCCAAGATTTTATATTAATTTACACATTTTGTACATTTTTCAAAGGAATTTTGTAAAAAAAAATATTTTTGTAAAATCTTTTCCAATTGTAAAAGAACTTTCAAGAATTTAAGGATTTTCAAGAATTTTCACAAGATTTTAAATGATTTTTATGGAGTTTAAAAATATTTCAAGAGATTTTACAGGATTTCAAAGATCCAAGATTTCCTAGAGGATTTTTTTTGAGATTTCAAGTGATTTTAAGGAATTTGAGGAAATGTCAAGAAATTTCAGGTGATTCTGGAAAAGTTGAAAGGATTTTAAGACATTTTCCAAGATTTCAAAGATATCAAGATTTCCTAAAGGATTTTAAGAGATTTCAAGTGGTTTAATAGAAAGTCTAAAGCGATTTCTAAAGACTTTAACTGATCCTAGGAAATTTAATAGGATTTTAAGATATTTTTCAGGATTTCAAAGATATCAAGATTTCATAAGAATTTAAGAATTTTCACAAGATTTTAAATGATTTTTATGGATTTTAAAGATATTTCCAGAGATTCTACAACATTTCAAAGATATTAAGATTTCCTGAATGATTTTCGGAGAATTGAAAGCGATATAAATTGATTTCAAGTTATTTTAAGGAATGTTTAAAGAATTCAGTGGGGTTCCAAGATCTTATATTAATTTACACAAAAGAAATATTTTTGTAAAATCTTCTCCAATTGTAAAAGAACTTTCAAGAATTTAAACAAGATTTTAAATGATTTTTAGGGAATTTAAAGATATTTCAAGAGATTCTGCAAAAGTTCAGATATCAAGATTTCCTAAATGATTTTAAGAGATTTTAAGTGGTTTTATAGAAAGTCTAAAGCGATTTCTAAAGATTTTATGTGATTTTAAGGAATTTAAGGAAATTTCAAGTGATTCTGGGAAATTTAATAGGATTTTAAGATATTTTTCGAGATTTCAAAGATATCAAGATTTTCTAAAGGATTTTAAGAGATTTCAAGGGGTTTTGTAGAAAGTTTAAAACGATTTCTAAAGCTTTCAAGTAATTCTAAGGAATTTAAGGAAATTTAAAGTGTTTTGGGGAAATTTAAAGAATTAAATAGAATTAAAAGGATTCTAAGACATTTGCCAAAATTTCAAAGATACTAAGATTTTCTAAAGGATTTTAGAAGAATTTAAAGCGACATAAATAGATTTCAATTTATTTTAAAGAATATTTAAAGATTTCAGGTGAGTTCCAAGATTTTTAATTAATTTACACATTTTGAGCATTTTTTCAAAGGATTTTAAAGGATATTGAAAATTTTTAAAGGATTGTAAAATAACTTCCAAGAATTCGAGGATTTTAAGAGTTTTTACAAGATTTGAAAGATATCAAGATTTCCTAAAGGATTTTAAGAGATTTTAAGTGGTTTTATAGAAAGTTTAAAACGATTTGTAAACATTTCAAGGAAGTCAAAGAAATTTAAATAAATTTCAAGTGTTCTCTCTAAAACTGAATCAGTCAAATTTCACTGATTTTCAGTGACTCTTTTCTCACTATTTTAATGAGTGAAAGTTCACTGAGAATCAGTCAAAAGTCATTGAAATGTTCAGTCATCTTCGATAATCTACTAAAAATTTCAGTGACTTTTCACTGATTTCCAGTAGATTTTGCCTTAATTAAATTCGTGAGAATAGAATTACTGCAAATCAGTGAAATTTGACTGGTAATCAGTTAAATTTCACTGATTCAAGTTTAGAGAGTTTCTGCGGGAAATTTAAAGGATTAAAAGGAATTAAAAGGATTTTAAAACATTTTCCAATAAGATTTCAAAGATATCAAGATTTTCTAAAGGATTTCAGAGCGCGAATTCAAAGCGATATTTAAAATAGATTACAAGTTATTTTAAAAAATTAAAAGGATTTTAAGAGATTTTTAGTGGTTTTATAGAAAGATTAAAGCGATTTCTAAAGATTTCAGCTAATATTTTAAAATCTTAAAATTCATTCAAGCTTAGAGTCACTTATGAAAATGTCTTATTGAAATCCCTTGAAATTTCCTAAAATCAAATAAAGTCCTCTAAAATCAAATACATCCTTCGTGGAATTTAAAAATTTTACTAAATTTTATCAAGTAAATTAAATCGCAAACATTCTACTGCTAAGAATGTGATGTAATTTCGGGTGAACTGAAATGTGTTATAATCACACTATATATGCTAACGCACATTATGCATGAATAGAGGGATTGCAGAAAGGACCACCTGTTGCTGATACCCTTAGTGACAATGGGACAATGGGTTTCAATTTTACTTTCAGTAATAATAAGCCGTCGAAAATATCGGTAATTGATTGTTGTTGTTGTTCGATTCCTTACAGCATATAATTTCATTATTTAAAATCGTCTTTGGTAAGAAAAAAAGGTATACCTGATCTATATAAATATATATATATGTAATAAAATCTGTTGACTTCATAATTTATTCAGACCTTTCATTCACATTGAAGGACTGCTGCGTTTTCATTGGTTTTTGAATTATTATGTTTTCTTAAGGCCATGTAAGACTTACCCAATCCCTACCTTACCGACATTTTTTGTCTGCAACGCTATGTCTACATTTATTGAGATATCAAATTGAAAATTTTTGAAATTGAAGCTAAAGCACTAAGGTACGTTTATCTGGTTTTAAATATAGATATTTGTACAAAAATTTAAGAGCAGATAAACATACCTTAGCAAATTTTCTTTAATTTTAAAAATTTTCAATTTGATATCTCAATAAATGTAGACGTAACATTGCAGAGAAAAAAATGTCGGTAAGGTAGGGATCGGGTAAGTCTTACATGTCCTTAATAGTCGTCTAAATTGCTTATCCTACAATTTTTGTATGAAAATTTTTGTCCTACAATTTTTTTGACAGAGATTATAAAGAATTTCAGGTAATAAATGAGCTTTAACAGGAGTTTCAAATCAATAATTGGAAGGATGGGTCACATAATTAGGGAAGCATCTACCTCATGTCGCATATGGTATTTTTAGAGGGTATTAAACGAATCAGTCATGCGTCGAGACGTACAGGTGAAACATTTTACAGGTTTCTCGAAACACCCTGGCACTTATGTCACTAAACCTGTTTTCATAATTTCTTCTCGAGCAATTTTATCCCTTATAAGCCCTCATTTCCTTATTAGTATTTTTTAAAGCGATTTGCGAAGGGTCGACCATTCCGATATTCCTAATTATATTCCCATATATTCTACAATAGAAAATTTATAATATTAATTATTTATTATTATTATTATTTTATAATAATTATTTCTAGGAACCAAAAGGAAGTTACAGGCATTTTTTATAATTTTATAGTTTCCTAAGATATTGTTAAGAAATTTCCAAGAATTTTTAAATTATTAAAAAAAAGTCGAATGGATTCAAAAGAATTTTATGATATATACTTCAATTCATACTTCAAAAGTTATTTTAAAAAATTGTTCTGGGTTTTTTTTTTTATTTTTAAATTTCGGGTTTACAAATTTTCGAGTGTTTTAACGGATAATGAATAATATTTTTATTATTATTATTTAATATATTTATCTATTTATATAATAAAAAGATCTCGTTATTAATATATTATATATATTATATTATCCGTTAAATATTATTATTATTAAATATATACTATATTTCTCTTGAAATATTTCAAAATTCCACTAGGAACTTTAATATCTCCTAAAATGCGTCAAAATCTCTTAAAATTATTGTATTATTAAGAAACTTAAAATCTGCTGACATTTTTTGAAATTCCTAGAAAAATCTTCAAATTCCTTAAAGTTTCACTAGAATATTTTAAATTCTACAAAATGTCATAAATTCTTTAAAATCTATTAAAATTCCATGAAATTTTTTTAAATTTCACAAAATCTTCTAGGAATCATAAAAATCTTGTGAAATCCTTTAAAATTCAATAAGGATCTTTTAATCCTCTAAAATTCATCAAAATCCCTAAATAACAATTCTTGTAAACAAAATCTCACAAAACCCTTTAAAAACGAAAAATAATTTTCGAAATTTTTTTCAATTCCACGAGGAATATTTAAATTCCTCAGTCATTTCAAAAATATTAAAATTTCTTTATAAATTTTTACAAGTTTCAAATCCTTTAGAATTCCGCGAAAAACTTTAAAATCCCTTAAAATACGTAAAGATTTCTTAAAATTCTTGAAAACCTCTTAATTAATATATTGATATGTATTGATAATATATTGAACGAATAATATAATATATATTTCAAATATATAGTTTCCGAGGCGATTTATCTTGTAAACCATAATTATATATATATATATATTAAATTATTAATTATGTAATATGGATGTGAAAGGACAATTTATCTTTTCATGAATTATTATTATTTTCTACTCATAAAATCGTTCGCCATGGGGCGAATTTTGATTACAATTAAGATGTTGGAATGTTCGTTAATTCAGTAATTGTTCAAGCAAGAAGGGCGTCGTTCGTGGAGTAGCCAATTCTAATAATCATTACGAACCTCTCGAGGAAGAAAATAGAGAAAGAATTTATGAGTCTCGTCTGGCAGCTTTTAATACAAGCGAAGATAATTTTTAATAATTTTTAATACACTTTATGAAGTCGTCTCGCTGACCTTGTTAATAATGTCGTCTGTTCAGCATCTTTCATTTTGCGATCCTTGGCCTGTGATAATCAGACGATATTAGTAAACGAGTCAATTGTAAATTCTTTTGAAAATATAAGGGTGCATATATCCACCCTTGGGCGATTCTCGCGATTCACGCGATTGCGATGAGTTTGTCAGCGCCATCTACTTCCGTTATTGTAAAAATCTGGAAAAAATGTAAGTTCAATTAAAACCCGAATTAATTAGAATTTATCGGAATTTTTCGGATACATAATAATAATAATAATAATAACAATAATAATAATAATAATAATATAATAATATATAAAAACAGAATCTTTCACAATCAAACCAACTCGATAAATATTCTCACTATAAGAGATGAAATATGTGATTTTTTCAATTATCAAAAAGATTTTTGAGGGGTAAACTACCCCACAATAATTTTTAATTATACAAAAAATTTCCAAACAGGCAAGATTTCAACGCGAAAATTCTGGAAATAATATATGTTACACGCGATAATAAAATAAAGTTCAGGTATTTTTGCATTTTCCTAAAAAAATTACTTTATAGGGGGTAACCACCCTTAAGTGCATTTTATTATATTTCTACAAAATAAAGTAAATTTCGCGTACAAAATCAAGCAGAAAAAATTTCTTCACAAAGAGGGATGAAAAATATAAATGGGGTAGTTTACCCCCAAAAATCTTTTTGATCAATTTGAAAAAATCACATATTTCATCTCTTAGATTGAGGATATTTTTCGAGTAGATTTGATTGTGAAAGATTCTGTTATTATAATTATGTGAAACAATTAAATGGATATTTAGTGCCACACTTTTCGGGGGTGATTTTTACCCCCTAAAAACCATTTTGGGCACGTAAAAAAAAATACGTGTCGCTAAGTTTTTCCAGTACTACAACACATATATGAACATGAACAAAATCGGAGGGGGACACTTATAATACTTATATTAGGGTTCCTCTTCAGATTGTATAGTTGGCAGTCCTATTAGCTTTTTAAAAAAATATCTCTGTACCCGCAGCTTAGATTTCTTTCTACAAATAGCTTTAGTGATTCCAATTTTGTTCATCTTCAAGAACCCGTATGGCATACTCAAGATTCAGAAATATGGGCACTAAGAAAATTTTAGGTATCTTTTAATCAATTTCAGGACCTACTTATGTCCATGGAACATTATTTATACATTGTATGTGTATCAGAATGCCAATACCCGCATGTGAATTTCATTACTATAGAGGTGACTCAAGTTATCTGGCTCTTTTACCTTGATTTCAATTCAAAAGGTTGATAAAGGTTGAAAGTTTCCCACATCTAGATATATGTTTCAAATTGAAGACTATGATACGAATCTTGATAAAAAAATTTATAAATTAAGTATAATATAATATTATTAATTTCGTTCGCAGTGGAAATATATTTAATATATATATATATATATATATATAT
>UCOH01007017.1:0-16013 GCA_900474275.1 Synergus japonicus
ATATATATATATATATATATATAATTAACCCCTTTGGTAGATAGAACTTGATAGATCAAAGAGTCTTTAATGAGGAGCTATGAAACACTGATGCAGGAAGTTATTCAGCGAAAGGTCAATCACGCGCAATGGAATTTATCATGGCACATCAAAGGTAATATTAGAGATTTAATAACGATCCCTCGAAATATGTTAATAATTATGATTTATACGGAGAAAAATTAATACCAGGTGCACGAGGAAATGAAGATTAATCCTAATTTAAATAATTCATTTTTTTTCAAGTATTATCATTATTATTATTATTATTATTATTTCTTGGGTATCCTAAGTAAAAATACGCTAAGTAAAAATACTATCTTTAAAAACAAAATATAAATGTTTTTTTATAGAGCTAAAAAAAATATTTGATTTGACTTATTTTTGCGTAAAATGCTGTATCAAAAATATTTTTTTTTACTTCTTATAACAATTTACTTCTTGCAAGAATTCCAAAAATTTTCTGAGAATTTAATCAGTTTCGAAGGTTTTCGTGATTTCAAAAGGTTTTTGAGAATTTAAAAATATTTTAAGGAATTTTAAGAGAATTCAAGAGGTTTTAATGATTTTTAAAAGATTTTGGCATTTTTAAGGATTTTATTAAATTTTATGAAGTTTTTAATCATTTTAAGGGATTTTACGAGATTTTTATTCCTTTCAAAATATTTTGTGGGATTTAGAGGATTTCAAAATTTCTAAGGGAATCTTGTCGTGCTGGAATTTCGAGGAATTTCAAAATTATAAAAGGTTTTTTTTTTTTAATTTTAAGGAATTTTAAATGTTGTGTATTAAAATTTCCAAGAATTTTACGACAATTAAGAGATTTTAATGACTTTTAAAACAGTTTATTGGCATTTTTAAGGATTTTATGAGATTTCTAATACTTTTAAGGGATATCAAGAAAGTTTTCTGATTTTTAAAATATTGTATAGAATTTAAAATAATTTCAAGAAGATTCTGTGGGTATTTTAAGAGGTTTTCATGAATTTGAACTTATTTCAAGAGATTTTTATGACTTTTAAAATATTTTATTGCATTTACAAGGATTTCAAAGGCTTTCGTAAAATTTGAAAAACGAGAACAGACCAACACAATTGCTATTATTTTATTTTCCTTCTTACAACTTCAAGTCATTCAAAAGCCAATCAGGTTTGCAAAAACAATGTATGTGAGATTTTCATGACATTTTGTGACCCCACTTTTTTAATATAGGATAACTTTTATAAGAAATATGCGAACTTCGGTTCAACAATATAAAGACTTCTTTTCATATATAAAATTGGGAACATTTTGTGTGACATTATTATCTATATATAACAAAATTTTTATTATTTTCCGTATTCACGTTTTTAAGTTTTATGGTTACAGAGTATCTGTATATCCTTGAATAATCTAATAATGTTCGTAATTTTAATTCTATAATTTTTTAAGAGAGTCATCACTAATCTTTATAAGACTTTTGAGAACTAAAAATAAAGTAATCTTTAAACGACGTTATCGGCATATGTCGACATTGTTTTTTATGTTTTAAGCACATTGTCTACAGGTATTGCATAGCACTGCAAACAAACTCATCATAAATCGCGCAATATTTGTCACTTACTATAATATGATAGATATCTTTCAAATGATTAATGAAAAAGTATTATTTCATCAGTATTGAAAATTCCTCATCTGAAGTGTATTCTTTTCATTTTAAAATGGAATATAATAATATTACAAATTACTTTACTCGTTTACTTCTTATGGTCATTTTATCTCTGGAAATTGTAGCTGCATCCCAAAATATTAGTTATAAGTGAGATGATAATTTTATAAAATAACACGAAAAAGACTGTTATATGGTGTTGTCATGACCACAGAAACAATAAAATGTGATACAAAAATACCTTTGATACAAGTACCAATTTTCGGTTGTCACAAAACTACATACGATTGTAGAATATTTATTCTATGTATGTTTATAAGTCTCTCGGGACGTAACAATTTCTGCAGTTGTGGCAAACATATCAGTTTTTTCCGTTAATTAAGCCTCTGGACCCACACTTTCAAAAGCTTCTATTTCAAATTTATTTACAAAAAACCAAATGAAAATTTTTAGAAAAGGCGCGCATTCAAATCAAATCGATGGGTTTATGTGATGGACCCAGTGTGGGTCCAGAGGTTTAATGAAGTAACTTTTGTCATAAATCTTGTAGAGGATCATCGGAATTTCACACCCGTGAAAAACGTTTAATTATTGTTTCTTCCGAAAATAACAAAGCGACAATTCAACAAATTCCCTACATAGTCAGAATTTTACAAAATGGAATATTTCAATGTGGAGGAAGCATACTTTCATCAACTGTTATCATAACTGCTGCTCATTGTGTTTCTCCGAATGGGACGTATGTTGTTTTATCTGGTTCGTCTTACGTAAATCGTGGAACACCTCATGATGTAACAAGTAAAATTGTACACGATAAGTATAAAAAATCTCGGCTCCCTTCTCCTTATGATATTGCCCTGATTAAAATATCTCCAGCCATTGATTTGGTCCATTCGGGTAATCGAAACATTCAACTTTATCGTGGATCTGTACCACCAAATGCTCTTGGTACATTTAGTGGCTGGGGTTGCAATCAAAAGCCAAAGTAAGTAATCCTATCCTCAAAATTCGATTTTTTTTTTATTTTACACAAAAAGTATTAAAATTACACATTTTTTCGTTCTCTGCAAGGCATATTTCTATTTAGAAAATTAATAGCGCTGCAGAACAAGCACAAACCAAAGTTTTGTTACTTCAACTAAACCTGAGATTTTGTTGATTTAAAGGAATTTTCTTGGTTCAACAAAAGGTTTGTTGAAAGAACCAAGATTTGATTGGCTCAACCAAACAATTTTTGTTGCTTCTATAGCAATAAAAAGTTTTGTTGTCCGAACCAAACAATTTTCTCAGTGTTAAAATACATTTGATTGAAGTTACACATTTACATTTACAGAATTTCTAAAAAAGATACTTATTTTAGGTCTTCAATTACATTTCCTGATGAATTGCAATCAATTACTGTACCAGTAATAGGCCAATTTCAATGTCAGCGTCATTTTCTTATATGGGGTGTTATTACAAAAAAACACGTTTGCACTTTTGCTAAAGGACAAAAAGGCAGTTGCATAGGAGATTCTGGAGGCCCCTTAGTGGTAAATGGACGTCTACTTGGCGTTATGTCTTATTCTATTGGGCTATTAAGGCATCCAGATGTTTTTATAAAAGTATCCGATCCGGATATCCAAGCCTGGATCAAATCAAAATTTACAATACTTTTTGGCTAGTTATGTGAATTAAAACCTGCTCTAACTAAAGAATATAAATATTTAATAATTAGATGAACTGATTATTTACATTAAAATAATTTTCAACAATTTTATTATTTTTGGAAATTTCTTACAAGAAAGGTAAACCGAAAGGAAACCCGAACTCACCCGAATCATTTTCATGATTCTTATACAATATATAGATGTTGAAGTAGATTAAGAAATTGAAAAATAAATCAAAAATATAATTTAAAATATAATTTAAATGATAAAAAATAAAATTCTAAATAATTCAATTATGACGAAATATTTATATTTAGAAGAAAAATAGAAAAATAAAGTTGACGTATTTCTGCAGTTTTTATCAAAAATATTTTTAGAGGGTAAAACCACCACCCCTATTGATAAAAATTAGTAGCATCTGTATTATTCAATGGTTGTCAAAAAAATTTTGAAATTTGCCGTACTTTAAGGGATGAAAACCGCCCTTAAAGTTTACCTCAAAAAATAGTTTTTTTTAAATATCTTTTTTTCTAATCAATATTTTTTAATAAAACAAAATGGGTAATAATCCTTATAAAAAGTGTAACAAATTCTGTGAGATTTGATTTTTGGGGTTGCAACCCCTACTTTTGATTGACGAAAAAATAAAAACTTAATATGAATTTCTGGAGTAAACAATTGAAAAATAATTCAAATATTACCAAATATTTATATTTAGAAGAAAAATAGAAAAATAAAGTTGACGTATTTCTGCAGTTTTTATAAAAAATATCATTTCCTACGTCATTGTAGTACAAATATTGCAAAACATATTCAAAGGGTAAAACCTACCCTTAGGGTTTACCCCACAAAATAGTTTTTTTGAAATTTTTTTCTTTCCTAATCAATATTAAAAAAACAATGGATAATAGTCGTCTTAAAAAATGTAACGAAATCTGAAAGATTCTATTTTTGAGCAACCCCTACGTTTAATGGGTTAAAATAGTTCAACTATAATCAAACATTTATGTTTTAAAAGATATTTTTAGTCACTATAAAAAAAAAGAAAACTAAGTGACCGCCGTTGTAGTGAAAATATTGTAAAAAGGAAATTTTATGCTGATAGAAAAACTTACAAGATGACTCAAAACTACCCGAGAAGTTATTTTTTACCTTTTTTTTTATTGTGATATTTTACTAAATATAATTTCTGATAATTTAAAACTTAAAATCCTTATGTTTTGAACATTTTTTAAATAGTTATCATTACTGTTCAGACTTTAAAAAATAAAAATTGTTAAAGAATTGTTTCTTTAAAATTTTTTAATTTGTATTAGCAAGATAAAGGGTTGCAATCCTAAAAAGTAAATACCCCAGAATTCGTTAAATTTTTATAAGGATTATTACCCATTTGTTTTCATTAAAAGATATTGATTAGAAAAAAGATATTTCAAAAAAACTTTTTTTGGGTGTAAAATTTAAAGGGTGCGTTTCACCCCTCAAATATATTTTACATATTTTTACTATAATGACATCTTACAAGTACTGAATATTTTAAAATGTGTTTGAAAATCATCGAATAATACACATACTACTAATTTTTATTAATAGGGGTGGTTTTCCCTCTAAAAATATTTCTTATAAAAACTGAAGAAATACGTCAACTTTATTTTTCTATATTTCTTCTAAATATAAATATTTGGTAATATTTGAATTATTTTTCAATTTTTTACTGCAGAAATTCATGTTAAGTTTTTATTTTTTCGTCAAAAAAAAGTAGGGGTTGCAACCCCCAAAAATCAAATCTCACAGAATTTGTGACACATTTTATAAGGATTATTACCCATTGGTTTTATTCAAAAATATTGATTAGAAAAAAAGATATTTAAAAAAAACTACGTTTTGAGGTAAACTTTAAGGGCGGTTTTCACCCCTTAAATAGGCATCATAATATTTTTATTACAATGACACTTACAAGTACGAGAAATTTCAAAATTTGTTTGACAACTATTGAATAATACAGATGCTACTAATTTTTATTAATAGGGGTGGTTTTACCCTCTAAAAATATCTTTTATAAAAACTGTAGAAATACGTCAACTTTATTTTCCTATTTTTCTTCTAAATATAAATATTTGGTCATAATTAAATTATTTTTCAATTTTTTACTGCAGAAATTTATCCCAAGTTTTTACTTTTTCGTTTATTATCATTTTTTCTTTGTTTTTATTGATATTTTAAAAACTGTGAAGTTAGAATCGGATTATATTTCGGTCGAATGTTATGTACTCTTAGGTTAAAGTAATAACAGAACCGTAAAATTGTTGTATGTAAAAACTAAGATCGAGTAAAGAAATTAGAATTTTTACTTATTATATTATATTTAAATCGATTTCACCTTTATCGCCACGCGTAAGAAAGTTTCCACTTTTCTTGTAACCTTGACCTTTGATGCTAACCTTGCAATGCAATTTTCAAATGTGAAATTCTTGATGTGTAAAATTAAAACGAAATGATTCAAGTAAAACTAGTTGAATCAATTTTATCCAGTCTCTCGTGGTCCATAATGAGCCCCAATGAAACTTCTTTCATTTCTGCAAGAAAAAAGTCAGAATCGTCTGTTGCGATTCTTCAAGAAGAAGATTCTTTGGAATCTAATGTCGACACGACTGATGACATCGATTCAGAAGATATAGATCTGAAAACAAAAGTTATTTTAAAATCGTTTAGCTCTCAAGAAAATGGCACTAAAAAGTTCTGGATTCAACATTTTCAGAATTCATTGAGCATAGAAAGTGATTTCCTGGGAAACTTCTTGTGAGTAATTAATTTTTCGTCTTTTGAAAATTATTTTTGTGCAAAAATATCCTGGAAAATATTCGAGAATCTGTAAATTTCAAGGATTAACTTTAAGGATCAATAAAAAAATTTTCAAAAAACTTGCAAAAAGTTAAAGTGATTTTATAATAAAAGTATTTCAAAAAATTTTTAAATAAATGAGTAAAAAAAAATTATACTCCTATATTTTTCATTCTCGAGAATTTTAAAACTCTACTTCTGTTTTTAGAAAAAAAGGGAAAACGTTCGAGGTCTCAAGTAAGGAAAATCTCTCAAGGTTGAAAATTGCCAACCCAAGATCAAATTCTCAAATCATCTCTAAAATTGAAGAAGTGACCCCAAAAAAATTGTTACCTCTCATAATTGATCGTTTAAAAGACGATTTCCAGCGACCAGATAATTTTGTGCCACGAATTCGAGCGCACAGAAATTGGAAGCCTCTTTTTCTTAATTGGTTCAACGAAATAAAATCCGAGGATGAAGATTCCATAAAAATCCAAAGAAAAATTTCGAGTTGTGTGCTAGAAAAGCCGAGGATTTATTCAATCGGTCTTAAATATAAATTTAAGACTCAGGATTGCGAAGATAGTCAAAGTTTTCTCAAAGAAAAATTTACAGAACTATTATCGCTCAAATCCTTTAAAAAAGAGAAGAAATTTCAGATTGAAGTCTTTTCACTTTACAAATCGTATTTTTCAGAAAATTCTCTAACGACAATGGCTGGATCTACCGACATACGAAGCAAAGAAACGAGAATAAAATCTCTCAATATAACATCCTCGAAATCGATAGAACCCAAGTACCGATTGGTACCTTTACATGAAATCGCAGGTGTTATAAAAAACGGCTCAAAGCCTCGAAAGCGTTCTCGAGGAAAAGAAAAAGTAAGAAAATCGAGTTGGAAAAGTTTTGATAAGATTATTGAGAGAAAAAATGTGGAGTTTGAAGCCAGAAAGGAAAGAACAAGTTCTGATGAAGACAACTGGAAAAGTTCTTGTCGAAAGCACCGGCCGGTTAAAAAAAACAAAAGTAATGAGAATTTAGAAATAATTTCGCTGACTAAGAAATTGGACGAGTCCATCATTTTTTATGAAGATACTTTGACTGAGAAACTAAATAAAAATTTCAGGCAAGAGTCAATAAGTAACAGAAATATTTATGTGGAAGATTCTGATTCTTCGGTTTGCAGAATGGAATTGAGGAAGTTGGACATGCTGAGAAATTTTGAAAAGATGAATCACAGAAATTTGAGAGAAAATGTTGAAAGCGAGATTTTGAAGTGTATAAAAACGAGGATAGACGATGATTTTGAAGATGGTTTCTCTGGGCTAAAGAAAAATTTGAAAGAGAGGCGTGATTTATTAATAGATTCTTATGAAGAAACCAAATCGTCACATATGAAAAAAGTAAAGAAATTGTCGAAAGTCGTGCAATCGAAAAAATCGTTGAAACTTTTAGAGAAATCACGTGAGAGTGATTTTGAAAATTCGTCGACTCTAAGAAGACATCTAGCTAGTAGTTCAAAATCTTCAAAAAGGAATTTGATTGAGTCTGTCGATTCTGGTGTTATTACTGATTTTTCAGTGAATGATCTAAGAATTGAGGAAAATGTTTGTTTAAACGAGAGAAAAGTGAAAAGATTTCCTTCTTTTGACTCGGATTCTGAAAGTTCTTGGTCGGATGATGATGGCCTTTCTCGAAAACTTGAAAGGGTTGTGGAAATGTTTACTGACGAACTAATTCTCTGTGAGAGGAGGATAGAGGCACGAATTAAAAGTAAAAATATGCTCATGGAAGATAAAGATAAAACGTTCGCAGATTTTAGAAGACGAAGGAAATTCCAGAAGGTAATTTGTACATTTTGAAAATTTATTTTTATATGATTGAAAATTAAAAAGGGTATTTTAATGCGCTGATTAGAAATATGCAAGTGAAAATTGGCTCAAATTTAATTTTCACGGAGAAATCATGAAAAAAGCACATGAAACATATTTTTTGTGATTATCTTATCTAATATGCAAAATTAAAAAAAATGTTTCAAACAAAAGTTGTAGATCTCAACGAAATAAATATTTTTTGTTGTAAGTATTTCTTTCTGCGAATGATAGTTTCCGGGAAAATTAGAGATATATCGATCTCAATAAAAATACAAAAAAAAAACCCATTAACTATGACTTCACATTATAAAGAGAAATCATTCTAAAAGAAAATCATTGCAAAGAGAAATGTTAAGGGATATGGCAAAGGTAAAGGATAAAGGGGAATGGGAAAAGGGAAATGGTAAAGAGTAATGGAAAAAGGGATATGGTAAAAAAGATCGCAAAAGGAAATGGTAAAATTTAATGGTAAAGGGAAATAGTAGATTGATTTGGCAAAGAGAAGGAATAAAGGGAAATGGTAGACTGATTTGGCAAAGGGTAAGGGTAAAAGGAAATGGAAAAAGGGAAATGGTAAAGGAGAATGGCAAAGAGAAATGGTAAAGGGATATGGCAAAGAGAAATAGTAAAGGGGGAATGGTAAAGGGAAATGATAAAGGGATATGGTAAAAAGATATCGCAAAGGGAAATGGTAAAGGGGAATGGCAAAGGGAAATAGTAAACGGATACGTCAATGGGAAACGGTAAACAGGAATGGCACATGGAAATGGTAAGGGGATATGATAAAGGGAAATGATAAAGGAATATGGTAAAGGGAAATGGTTAAGGGGAATAGCAAAGGGAAAGTGTAAAGTGGTATGGTAAAAACATATAGTAAATGGAAATGGTAAACGGGAATGGAAAAGGGAAATGATAAAGGGAATAACAACGGGGAATGGTAAAATTCAATTCTCCCGAAAATTCACTTTATTTGATCTCTTATCTATTCCTGAATAAAATAACTTTTTTCATTTACATCCGTCTTTCTATTCAACATATTGTAGAAGATGTCAAGAAGCTCACTCGCCCAGAGACATACAACCAGCTCTGAAGATTTTTCAAAGACCTCATCGCTGTCCAGCGAAGAGGATTTCGTCTTGAATATCTCCACCCCCTCAGTTCCATCCTTTACGGATTCAGAATATGAAAAATCCACCGAATAATAGAATACCCAAAGAAATCTATTATAGATTTTAAAATCCAGATTCTTGAAAGGGAAGTCAAGATACCTTGTAAAAAGTTATATGTGATGCAGAATCTTGTTGTATATTCGAAGATTATTTTTTAAATATACGGTCCGGATTGATCAATATTACTTTTTCTAAAAATCTTTTAAATTTCTTCTTTATTGAAAACTTGAAACTGATCAGCCATTGTTAAAAGACAGGGGAGAGAGAGAGAGAGAGAGAGAGAGAGAGAGAGAGAGAGAGTGAGAAAATATGTGAAATTCTAGAATGAGGAACTTTATGCTTGGTTTCTTCATGGTAATTGAACTGTAGAAACACGTCGATTGTCGCCTTGGACAGTTTGCAACAAGTTCGACCACATCATTAGATGAAGCTTGACCATGTTTCTGCGTTCTATGTGGTTTCCTTTGAGGGGAAAAGGATACTGACGTTCATATTCCGTCTGTGATGGTTCTGTCCAGCTGAGCGGAAATTTGAAATTGACTCAGATAAAGAAGAACAGAAGACGGTCCTTTTCGCAAATCGAAAACAGTTATTTTGATATACATATATCATATAATATAATATAAAATATGTCATCTCAAGACAATCGACGAACATTATCAATTTCTAGTCAAAGGAATCAACGTGTTTTTATTTCTCTACGACTTATATAAGAAAATCTTTTGAGAAATTGAGATTCCTCTTGATACATATTTATAAAGTATAATATTTTTATAATTTAGAAGAATGCCGGTTATGCAATGAAAAAAGAAATATTAACTTAGGATCTGCTTCTTCTTCTTCTTCTTGTTCTTTTTCTTCTTCTTCCTTTCAAACAAATTGCATTTTTCTATTACGACGAAAGAATTTCGTGCCATAATTCAAAAAGTTCGATCATAAGAGCGGAATGTCGATTACGATGTGGACCAATTTCACGGAAACTACGTAATACATTATCATCCCTGAAAAAATATTTCGATTGAAATTAATTTCAAAAAAGCAAAGAAAACAATCAAAAATCGAAATTTTCCGAATCATTCCAGAATGTTTTTTTCTGAATCCAACAGTTTCCTCCGATTTAATCCAAACGAAGTTTTCAATCCTGTTTAATCGTTTTTAGTCCATATGTAAACTCAAAATTCAATTCGAATAAATCCGAAGTTTGCCTTTCAATCCTTTTTAATTCGTGGCTCACAATCTGAATCAATCCGAAATCAATTTCAAACATTCTGTTTTCTCAGCCTATAGTTGGTATAAAAATGCATAACTTCTGTAGCTCAAAACTTGAACTGGATGCGGCAATTTTTAATGGCAGCTCATGAATCAAACACAATTTCTCTACCTTGGACTCGAGATCACGGACGTAATATTTATTTTACTCTTTGTGCGGCAACCCCATATAGTACGCATAGTTGCGATATCAAAGAACGCAAGGAATCAGGAGCGGAGAGCACATTGGTTAAAGACCTTCTAAGATGCTTTTCCGCGGCTGATCCTTGCCATGAATGCGAATCCCGAAGATCGAAATACATTTCTTTAATTCGCCTTAGCCTGAAAATAATTATGTCCCTCTTGCAACTGAAGATTAGGTAAGATCTCCTTGAAAATTCGTGAAATGAAGAAATGAAGAAATGAAGAAAAGAAGTGCATTCATCTGATAAAAAAAAAATATATATATATATATATATGAAATTTGCTAATACGTCATTTCAATATGAGCAGGTAATGTCCTTTGAATATCGTTTTCATCTTTTAAATATTTTCAATATATTTTAGACATAAATCGTTCTTGAAAATGATCAAGTGAGAGAGCAAGAATTGTTGGTCCATGTGAAAGATTACGAATAGAAAGATGAAAGTGGAGGATGAACGGTTGGTCCTTAGAAGCATTTGAGAGATGAGCAAACAGTTTTGAAGCTTTTACCACTCGGCAAACAATGGCTGCGATCAAATACAACGGACCATACAAGAGGTGACCACAATATCACTCTGATCCTCGACACGACCTACCTCGAGGATAATAACTGTGAAAGCTTTACGGGAAAACACAACTTGCTGGGAATGCTTTTGTTCAATAATCAATAAACATATTACTATAACTATCACTAAAATATTAACTACTACCTTGCAGGAAGTTTATCCCTGTCTATCTCTCGCTTATATCTTCTCTATCTTTTTCTATCTCCATTTCAATCCACATTCACGCTTGTCTTTTTGAATCCCCTCTTTTCTATCCCTTTCTGTCAATTTTATATCATCGCCTACATCTTTCTATCTCCTTGTCCATCGCTGTTCTCCCCTATCTCTTTCTATCTCAGTATATACCTGTCTATCCCTTTCTATCTTCTTGTGAGTCTTAATTCACTTTTATCTCTTTTAATCTTCTGTTTACTATCCCTTTCTATCTCCATTTCAATCCATATTTATGCTCATCTCTTCGAAGCTCCTTTTTTCGATCCCTTTCTATCTCTTATCTATTCCCGTCTATCTCTTTCTATCTCCATCTCAATCCACATCAACGCCTATAACTTTCAATATCGACTTATTAATCTCTTTCTATCTTTTTTTCACCTCTTTCTATCTCTCTGTATACCTTTCTATCCCTTTTTTACCTTCTTGTCATTCTTAGTTCGCTTCTATCTATTTTAATCTTCAGTTCTCTATCCCTTTCTATTCCTTTTTATCCCTTGTCTATCTCAACTTATCTCTTTCTATCTCCATCTGAATCCACATCAACGCCTATATCTTTCTATATACACTTCTTAAACTCTTTCTATCTTTTGCCCATCCCCGTCTGTATATTTATATCTCTGTGAAATACATTTGTATCCCTTTTTACCTTCTTGTCTTTCTCCGACTATCTCTTTTAATATCCACTTCTCTATATCTTTCTATCTTTTGTCCATCTCCGTCTAGATTTTTATCACTTTGTCAATCTAAATTCAATCCTATCTCTTTCAATTCACACTTCTCTATCTCTTTCTATCCTCCTATATACCTGTCTATTCCTTTCTACCTTCTTTTTAATCTTAATTCGCTTTTATTTCTTTTAATCTTAAGTTTTCTATACCTTTCAATCTCCCTTTCAAGCCATATCAACGCCTATCTCTTTCAATTCCCACTTCTATAACTCTTTCTATCTTTTGTCCATCCCCGTCTATCTCTTTCTATCTCTTCGTCAATCGCCGTTCTCCCATATCTCTTTCAATATCCGCTTCTCTATCTCTGTATACCATATCTGTCTATCGATTTCTATCTCCATTTCAAAGCCACATCCACAGCTATCTCTTTCAATCGCCACATTTATATTCCTTCCTATTTTTCGTCTATTCTAATCTATCCCTTTCTGTCTCCTTGTTAATCTTAATTCCGTCTTATCTGTTTCAATCCCCACTTCTTTATTACTGTCTTATCTCTCTCCAATTATCGCCTATACCTTTCTATCTTCTTTTTAATCAAAATTTGCTCCAATCTCTTTTAATCCCACTGTTCTGTCCCTTTCAATCCCTCCCCTATCCTCATATATCTCTTCCTATTTCCTTGTCAATCGAAATGTACTGCTATGTATTTCAATCCCCTGATTTCTGTCCCAGCCTAATTCTAAACTTATCTTCTTTAATGTCTTCTTCTCAGTCTCAATTGAACTCTTTTCTATTCAAATTTATCCTTATTTATCTTATATGTACAAAATATTGTAGTTATAACATTATTATACATGTTTAAAAAATGAAGATTAATAATTTAATAAGGGAGAAATAGCCTTGGGGATAGAAAAAGATACAAATGTCTAGCAAGGGAGATAGAATTAGGGATAGAGAGGAATACATTTTTTCACGAATAAATAGACTAAGAGATAGAAACAGATAGAAATTGCCAGAAACAGAGATAGACTGAGGGATAGGAAGAGATAGATATTACTAATATTACTTTTTATCTCCATCTCAATCCACATCTCTTTCTATCTTTCGTTTATCCTCGTCTATCTCTTTCTACCTCATCCTTAATCACCATTCTCTCCTATCTTTTTAAATGCCCACCTATCCTTCTCTTTCTATCTCTATATATATCTGCCTATCCTTTTCTATCTCCATTTCAATCCACATCCACGCCTATGTCTTTCAATCGCCAGGTCGATATTCCTTCCTATTTTTCGCCTATTCTAGTCTATCTCTTTTTATCTTTGCTCTATCTCGGCCTGTCTCTTTCATTACCCACTTTCTATCCCTGTATTATCTCTCTATCCCTTTCAATCTTCTTGTAAATCTTAATTCGCTTTTATCTCTTTTAATCCCACTTTTCTGTCCCTTTCGATCTCCATTTCAATCTATACTCACGTTTATCTCCTTAAATCCCTTCTTTTCTATCCCTTTTATCCCTTGTCGATCTCCACTTATCTCTTTCCATCTCTGTATATATCTGTCTATCCTTTTCTATCTCCATTTCAATCGACATCCATGCCTATCTCTTTCAATCAACAAATCTATATTCCTTCCTATTTCTTACCTATTCTAGTCTATCCCTTTCTCTTTCCTTGTCAAACTCAATTCGACCCCATGTCTTTCAATCCCTACTTCTCTATTCCTTTCTATCTCATGCCTATTCTTGTCTATATCTTTCTATTATCTTGTCAATCAAAATTCGCTCTAATCTCTTTTGGTCCCATTTTTCTATCCCTTTCAATATTTTTCTATCCCCATCTATCTCTTTCTATTCCCTTGTCAATCGAAATTGACTGGTATGTGTTTCAATCCTCTCATTTCTGTCGCAGCCTATTTCTAAACTTATCTTCTTGAATACCTTATTCTCTGTTTCAATTTAACTCTTTTCTATTCAAAGTTATTCTTGTTTATCTTATATATGTACCAAATATTGTAGTTATAAAATTATTATGCTTGTTTAAAATGTGAAGATTAATAAGTTAATAAAGGAGAGGTAGCCTTGGGGATAGAAAGAAATACAAATTTATAGCAAGATAGAAAGAAATTAATGCCTATTCCTTTAAATCCCCACTTCTATATCTCTTTCTATCTTTCGTTTATCCCCGTCTATCTCTTTCTACCTCATCCTCAATCACCATTCTCTCCTACCTCTTTCAATGCCCACCTATCCTTCTCTTTCTATCTCTATATATACCTTTCTATCACTTTTTACCTTCTTGTCAATCTTAATTCGCTTTTATTTCTTTTAATCTTCAATTCTCTATCCCTTTCTATCTCTATCTCAATCCACATTGACGCTTATCTCTTTGAATCTCCTCTTTTCTATCCCTCTTTATCTGTTGTCTATATCCGTCTATTTCTTTCTATCTTCATCTCAATCCACATCAACGCCTATCTCTTTCTGTCTATCTCTATCTCCTTGTCAATCGCCGTTCTCTCCTATCTCTTTCAATCCCCGCTTCTCTATCTCTTTCTATCTCTGTATATACCTGTCTATCCCATTCTATTTTTTTTGTCAATCTTAATTCGCTTTTATCTCTTTTAATCCCCACTTCTTTATTCTCTCCTATTATCGCCTATACCTTTCTATCTTCTTGTCAATTAAAATTCGCTCCAATCTCTTTTAATCCCACTTTTCTGTCCCTTTTAATCTTTTTCTCTTTCTATTCCCTTGTCAATTGAAATTTACTGCTTGTTTAAAATATGAAAATTAATAAGTTAATAAGGGAGAGGTAGCCTTGGGGATAGAAAGAGATACAAATTTCTAGCAAGTTCGATAGAATTAGGGATAGCAAAGAATAAAATTTTTTGCGAATAAATAGACTAAGAAATGGAAAGAGATAAAAATTACCAGAAGTAGAGATAGACTGAGGGATAGGAAGAGATAGATATTAGCAGACGCGGGGATACACAGGTGGATATAAAGGGATAGAGTTTTAGGGAATCCAAATGGATACTTAGAGGAGATAGAAAAGTTCTATCTCTTTTTATCTACAAATTTCTATCTCTTTCTACGTTTTTACTTCCAATAGGGAAAGGTTATATCATAAGCCTGACACAATTCGCGAAAAACATTATATTTCCAATAAAAGATAATAAAAAAACAAAAATAATCAAATAGTACTCTCTAAATCTGAATTAGTAAAAAACTACTATTTGGTAGTAGTTTTCTACTAATTCATATAGCGCTGATTTGTTTACTACTAATTAGTAAAAGTCTACCAATTCAATATGTAAGTATAACGTACTAAATGAATTAGTAACTACATCTACTAAAGGAATTATAATGGTACTACTAAATTAATTGGCAAATGTATTCTTTGTTACTATTTGAAATGATAAATTTAAAGTTACAAAAACGAACGCGCGCTCCGCGCGCGCATTTACGTTCTTTTTCAATATTATATAATTTATTATATTTTATTTCTCTAATCTCTTAAAATCTATGTTAAACTTCGTGAAAATCTCTAAAAATTCCTAGAAACCTTTTGAAATTCCATGACAAACTTTAAAATCTCTTAAAATTCCCAGAAAAATTCTTGAAATTTGACGGTAACATTTAAAGTTTCTTTATACCCTTAAAAATATTACATAGAATTCGTCAAAATCTTTTAAAATTCTTTAACAACTTTTTAAAATCCTCATAATTTAAAAATATTTAGAATCCCTTAATATTCTCTAAAACTTCTTAAACTTGCATGAATTCCTTTAAAATTTCACGAAATATCTTGAAATCTCTTAAAATTCTACGAAAATTTTCAAAATCATAAATCTTTTCAAATCCACGTTAAAATTCATGAAAATCTCTAAAAATTCCTAGAAACCTCTTAAAATTC
>UCOH01007018.1:0-15004 GCA_900474275.1 Synergus japonicus
ATATATATATATATATATATATATATACAGGAAAAAATGTTCGATTGGTTTGTCGGTATAAAACCATAAAATAGGAAAGAGTTTACGCGTGGAGAAGAAATGTTTTTTTTTTGTATTTTCTTCTTATATACTAATCGTTAATAAATCTGGTCCCAAATCTTGAGCCGTGTAGCTGACGATCAGCGGCGATTCGAGAGGAGCGAAAACCTACCGATTCAGCCTTCTCTTGGTACACCATGTAACGATTACAATCACTTGAGTCCCCAGTCCTCTCGATGGTTTCCCCACCTTTTCGTAAGCTACGAGGACGAGGAATATCGTAGTCCGCAGTTAGACCGAGTCCGTTCGCGCATTCGCATTAATTTTCATCCGCGGTTTCTGCCACCGATTCCAAATCCAGCCAATTCCCGTTGGCGCGGAGAGGCACTCTCCCCCTTTATTTAAAAATTACTCAAGGCAAAATAAATTGTCATTAATCAGGTACCGATCGTTCATCAGGTACTGATAGTTCATCAGGTACTGATCGTTTATCAAGTACCGATCGTTTTTAGTGATTCACGCTCGGTTCCCAAAAATGTTCACAACCCTTACGGTCGTGCCGCGGATACGTCGAAATTGATACGAGTACGGATTATTAAAACAGAGAGATTTTTCACGAAAGAGAAGAGAAAGAAGAACAAGAAGAAGAAAACGAGGGATATAAAGAAGAAGAAGTGGAGGAGCAATCATTACTGATACCTATCGCTTCTTCTGCTGCTTGTCATCGATAAAAAATCTCGTTTCTGTCTTTTTTTTTAATGAGGAAGTCGATCTAAACAATTTCTCGCTTGTTTGCAAGACGTAAGTAACCGAGAAGCGGTTTTATAAAGATACCAATTTAGAGTCAGATTTTTTTTTTTAATTTTGAAGAGAACAGAACTAACTCCGTGTGCCTTGAAATTTTAACATCGGAAAGGGAAACGTGTTTCCTTCTGAAAGAGAGGAAACTGAACACATATGAGTCTTGAGCATTCACCGCGAGTGAAATGGAAAGGGCTTAAGAGAGACAGAATATGAAATCGGCCTTTGTTATGCACACTATGAAACATATTGTGATGTTACGAAGTTTCTTGTGAGTGATTCAAAATGTTATTGTTTCTTCATTTGGAAAGTGTCATTCTCACAAGTCAGAGGATACATATATATATATATATATGTACGTACAAAAAACGTAAAACACGCAATAAACTGAGAAAATAAATCCAAATGCAGTTGTTTCATCTCTTTACGTTCATTTTTGAATTTATAAACAGCTTTGTAATTTCTATAACAGAAACTTAAATATTAATATGTAAAATATTATTTATATTGGATATTTATATTGAGAATGATTTTCTGTTTAAGTTTAAGTTTCAAATCATCTGCAAAACACAGAGACGGATCAATTTACTTGATTAATTCAAACCACGTGTAACTAATTGACAAACGACTCGAGAATTTCAATTTTCAAGAAATTTGGAATTGGCTTGTCAAACAACCTTGAATAAAACTGTAAAACTGTAAACTAAAATTCTAATGAGTAGATAAGGCTAATGGCAGTGATTGCTACAATAAAATTTATAAACTTTCTTGGTTTGAAATTTCATAGCCATATTGGATATACATATATATAGCCACATTGGTCTGTAAAAGATTTCGTTAATCTAAGTTTCGTATTTCTTCTTTTAAAAGAAAACTTTATTTTAAAATCTATTTTTTCATTAGGATATTAATTTACCGATAATTTGATATTGAACTCTCATTTTCATAATTTCTTTTAATTTCTGCAAAAATGTATAAATATATATATATATATATATATATATATATAGTATTATCAAACTTTTTCCTGAATTCCATGAATATTATTATTTTCACTTAATTTATTAATTTCCACTTAATAATTTCAATTAATTTCCTTAAAAATGTAATGAATTCTCCAAACGTGGAAAATTTTTCGTAAATCCACGTGCGAATAAAAAATACTTCTAATTTGCTTAACTCAAAGGCACACGGACTTTTGTAACTGTTCGCCAGTTTGCGTAACTGGGAAGACGAGTCTTTATGGATATCGATCTCAACCGAAACGGGGCCTCGATTAAAAAAAAAACTCGTTTTTCTCGTCACCGCAGCAAATTAAAATTTTTTTTCTGCTTCCTCGGTTTCCGAAAATGCCAACAGATTTTGTTTTTAAGCAGCGAAGGCGAGCGAGGCTTGCAGTGTGTTCTCAGTGAAGTGAACCCCGAAAAGTAAAGAAGATCTCGGAAAAAATCTCGGAAAATTCGAGAAAGAAGAAATTAATTTAATTAATTTCGGCAAACGCAGAACGGAAGATTGATTTTGGTTTTTCGAGAGAGAGAGAGAGAGAGAGAAGCAGAGCAAGTTCCGAAGGAAGAAATTTGACTAAGAATTTCTTGAAATTTGGATAAAATCGAGTGAGCATTTTTTATTTTAAAAAATCGTTGTTGTGAGGGTGCCCAGGATCTTGGTTATTGTTACAATGGAAACATGAAGATCGGTGAGGATTTTAAGTCCGATCGACACTGTTCTACACCCATCAGCCATAAATGACGTGAGTACTTGAAAGATTGTTTGAAAATGATTTATTATTTGAAATTGATTGAAAATTATTTGAAATTAATTGAAAATTATCTTCCCTGGCTTTTTCCTTGATTTTGTTTGTTTTTTCTTGATTCTCTTGAGAATAATAATTGCTTCCGTCATGCTTGTGTCCTCAAGCAACCACCTGTGCAATATGCCGGTAAACCACGTGACGTACGAAAGATGCGAGTGTTTAGAAAACATTTGAACATAAGTCATAATTCTTGAGACGCTCACACTTCCTGCTTTCAAAGTTTAAACAATATCCGCATTGTTCATCTCGTTTTTGCCTAATGTGCAATTTTAAATCTCAAAGTATTAAAAAACAGTAAAACACAGCACATAGTTAAAAAAAAAACAGAAAGACAGAAAGGAAGTAATAAAAGAAAGAAAGAAATGAATTAGCTTAGAAAAACTAAATATGTTCTAATCAAGTAAGAATTTGATGAATAATATCAATAAATAAATGTTGTCGGTCAACAAATGAATAATGCTAGAAAAATTAAGTCATCTACTATAAAAAACAGGTGGCCTGATATATATCAGTAATAGATACTGTTATAATTTAAATGCGAAGACATGTAAATTTTTAAATCTTTTTTTTTTATGCGAATAATTAATTAGCGCTGATTAAAATGCTAGCTCTTTCACAAACAACACCAATTTACATTTTTCTGTCAAGTAGGTATATTTAACAAAGACGGGATACAGTTTGCCCTCATCGCTGAAAATTTTTCCCTTTTGGGTGACGTATTATATATATGCGGGTCTAATTAATCGAATACAATTATTTCGACAGAAACGCACCGCGACGTGCAATACATACGTGCATAAAGTGTAAACATAAATTTTATCCGTGACTCGTGACATTCTGGATAATTTGCAAATATATACCGATATATATATATATTCGTTTATATTGAGTATTTCGTGATTTAGGTAATTGTGGTTGTGCATAAAGATTTCTTTATTTGTTTTTACCTATTAATTATTGTATATCAATTAATTGTGGAAAGGTATTAGTTTTGTATACAAATTTAGCTTGATGCTTGTTTTTCTCGATAGTAGAAACGATTTGGTTGTTTTATTTGACTTCCGACACTTTTTATTAACAAGTAGCCCTGATTTTTTTAATCCAAGTTTTGTTTTATTGACAGACAATTATATTAATCAGTCAATTGTAAAATAACATTATCAGATGAAGAAAGAGCGAACAAAGAGTGCCGAAAGTGCAGTTACATAACTTTGATAAATAATGATTGACTCGACGATTTTTATGTGAAAGTGGTTTCGAATTTCGCAAGCTAAACTAGAATATATCCTTAATTAGTTTGCAGTATTCTAATCTAATTTAGATAACTATTTGTTCTATGTGTACATGCAAGTTGCACTAAAAAAAAATTCTGGTAAGAATATACGGAAAAAAGAAAATGGCTGAATTTACCATTTAAAATAGATAACGCTCTGAACGAATTTTTCCTGGAATTCAATAACTTTTACTATTCAAAATTGTAATTTTTGCTACAAAACTATAAACCCTGCTATTTTTTTTTTGGTAAAAGTTATAAAATTTGAAATAGTAAAATTTACTAAACTCCAAGAAAAAAGCGTGTTGACCTTATTTTAAATATTAAATTCAGGCATTTCTTTTTATTTTCTTTTTTCCGTGTAACCAGAATTTTTTACCAGATGTTTTTCTGGAAAATCCCTTAAAATTATTAAAGTCTCTTGACTTCTTTTCAAATTCCTGGAAATTTTAATATAACATTAAAAATTCCCCAAATTTCCTTTAAATTCTTGGAAATATTTTGAAATCTATTAAAATTCCTCGAAATTTAACAAAAGATTTAAAATCCCTTAAATTCTTTAAAACACTTAGAAACCATAAAATATTTTTGAAGTTATGAAAATCTTTTGACTTCCTTAAAATGCTCTAAAACTCTTTAAAATCGTTTAAAATTCTTTAAGATTTCCTAAACCTCCCAAGAACCTCTTGAAATTTCATGAATTCCGTTAAAATTTCGCGAAATATTTTGAAATATCTAAAATTCTTTGAAATCTTTTTAAACTCCTAAAAATCTATAGAACTTCATAAAAATCACTTGAAAATTGTCCAAATCCAGTAAAATTCACAGAAACCTTTTGAAATCCCTTAAAAAACCACAAAAATGATTAAAACTATAATCTCTTGACATCCAAGTTAAAATTCGCGAAAGTCTCTAAAAATTCATAAAAAAAAAAAACTCTTGGGATTTCTTAACATTTAGAATCTCTCAAAATCTTTATAAATCGTATCAAATTCCATGAAATCCTTAAAAATTCTACAAAATCTTCTAATAATTAGAACAATCTCATAATATCCCTTAAAATTTTACTACAATCTTCGGAATCCTTTTAAATTCTACGAATTCTTTTATACAATTATAAATATCTTGAGATCCATGTTAAAATTAGCAAAAATCTGTAAAAATTCATTTAAAAACACTTGGAATTTCTTTAAACTCTTAGAAATCTTATCAAATTTTATGAAATCCTCAAAAATTCTACAAATTCTTTTAAAAATTATATACGTATCGGAATTATTATGAATTCCCATAATAAAATTTCCCAAAAAATGTAAAATCCTTTAAACCTCAAAAAATATTTTTAAAATCATAAAAACCTCTTGAAATCCCTTAAAAATCCACAAAAACCATTAAAATTATAAATCTCTTGAAAAATCCAAGTTAAAATTCGCAAAAATCTTTAAAAGTTCTTGAAAAAAAAAACCTCTTTGAATTTCTTAACATTTAGAATCTCTTTAAAGTCTTAGAAATCTTATCAAATTTCATGAAACTCTTAAAAACTGTAGAAAACCTCTTAATAATTAGAACAATCTTATAAAATCCCTTAAAATTTTACGAGAATCTTCGTAATTCTTTTAAATTCTACAAATTCTTTTAAAAACCGTATATGTATAGAAATTATTTTGAAATCCTTCAATTAAAATTCCCAGAAACTTATTAAAATTCTTTAAATTCTTCTGGAAATTTTTATTTGAAATCTTTTAAGTTTTAACCAGACGCATCTAGTAACTTATTTAACCAGACTTTTTTTTCGTTTGTGAGTTAAATATTTGGGAATGCAAATAAATATGAAATATTTTTCATAATAATCGACATGATTATGAATTTTTTCCAAACTCTATTTCGCATTTGAAGAAATACGACTCAGCTTTAGAAATACATATAGTGGAATTATTAAGAAAATAGTGGATTACAGAGCAGCATAAAATGTTATGGTCTGTACGCACGCCAACGCTGTCTGTATCGAAAACGAGAGTAACCGGCTGTACTCTCTTAAAGCGGCGTATCTGTCTCGAGGAAAGTGTAACAGCCGGGATTGTGTCAGAGAGGAACAAAATGAAAGTGGTCGGAATCGCTGGATCGCGCATGATATTCATATACACAATGTTATATACCCACTGAGTTCGATAACTATCTTCACCTATAGCGGTATTTCCCCTTCCCCCACCTTTTACCTTTTTGTAAGATATAAGAACCTCGGCAGTTATTAAAACCTGCGAGAGTTATTAGCATTAACGAGGGAGTTCACACATACTTTTTCAATTCACTTTCTTCACGCGCAGTTGCTGGAAATAAATTTTTAATCAAATTCTTTTTATTCACTTTACTCTCCTAAAAAAAAAACTGATTGAAAATAAGTAATAAACTAGATGACTATAAAATAGTATAACTAAAAATAGTATAACATATAATAACTAAGTGCAATTTTAAAGGAGAAAGTTTAAACTCTAAAAATGCAGAAATTGAAGTTATTTCCGTGTTATTTATTTTCGTATGAATCTTGAATAGGGAATTTTGTCGCTGATATGTTTTTATCTACTTTAGAAAATTATTGCTTGGCCTATTAGGAGATTTAAAAAAAAAGTCGATGGAAATTGTAATGTATGGAAATTACGAAGCATAACGTAATCGAGATTTGATTATTGTTGAAAATGATGTAAAGGTATGGACAGGATGGTTATTCAAATAATGTCAGTCTTTAAACTTTGAGAGGAGACTATAGTGACTATAGCCTTTCTCTTCTGGTGCTCGTTGTTGATTATTTTGCCCGGCTCTGTTGCTTATTTTAATACTAATGGTGACAATAACGATAAAGTCGATTTATTAAGCGGATCCTTCTTAATTATTCTCGAGACGAGGAAATCAGTCAACCTCCAACCCACAGAAAAACATAAATATATATAGTCGACGAGATATTAAAAACTGTGTTATGATATTCAACACGTATTAATCCTTGTTAAAAGCCTCCTTTTAACATCTTATTTTCATTGTTAAACAATATTTTATTTTCGGGAAAATTAATTATTTTCGTAATCTGTTCATACATTTTTTTTTATAAAATTGAAAAGAAATAATAATAAATGTTATACTAAATTTATAAATTGTTGTATTACTTAAATTATCTTTTAATTAAATGAATAAAAAACTTTTTTAAAACTTTATAAAATAGAAAAATTAATAATATTATTATTAATATGAATATAAAACTTCTTCTTTTTTTATTGCGATTATAATGACACTGTTTCATTCAAGAAATGAAGTTCTTTATATTCAGGACAGGCAGTCTTGCGTTTCTGATTATTATATACGATAGCGAATCAGTTCAGTTGCACATTTTTGCGAATGTCACTGTCAAAAGTCAGTGACGTCTTATAAAGTGTCTCTATAAATATAATTTCATAAAAATGATTTTAATTCAGTTAAATTAATGAAATTCTCTGCAACTGAAATGCATAGATTGAGAAATTCTTATTAAAAAAAAAAAAAATAAACTGTTAAAAAACGATAAAGAACAATAAAAGGGATTAATTGACGATTGCATAACTATTGAGAAATAAGTTATTATTCTTAAACTTTCTTGAAAGGCGAAGCATGACAATTTTCTTTTGCATAACGGAATCTGTTTCGCCGTTTACTCAATTTCTTCTTATATCTTGCAATTGACTCCATTTTTCGTCACTTTCCCCGCGGGAGGGCGAAGCTGTTGCTAATTAATAAAATGATTCTTTATCTCGATAATTTCTCTTGCATGCATTACTCAAAAAACGTCCTGGTTGGAATAAACGAAAATTCTAGTTATTCAAACCGGAAAATAGTGATAAATATGTAGAAATATTGTATCACTATATAAATGTAACAAGGATTTTTGCCATAAGAAATCGCAAGAGATCGTCAAATCTCAACTTTTATTTGCATCATGACAATCCTTGAGACATTTTTGCATTTCGACATTACTTTCGGCCCAGCCTGGTGACTTTACTCCTTTTTTCCTTTCGATTCAAGTCAAAGTTTTATTCGACGCTTGGCACTTTCACGCAAGGAGAAAACTTACCTTTCGATAAGTATTCACGACGAATAGTTCGTGTTTTAAGTAGGCCGACATTCGTTTTCTCGATTCAGATCATCCAATTTTCCAAAGGCATGTGTTAGATTTAGTTTAGGCGAGATTAGGAAAGAGATTGAGGAGTGGGAAAGAACGATGTATCTATAGGGATTTTCTACGGGGATCCCGTTCTCTCTGCTCATAAATTAGAAAATAAATATCGGCCTTTTCCTTAAAGTTCATAGTATGAGAGATTTTTTTTTAATAGCGAGTTTTCAGTATATGTCAATAAAATGAAACAATTGACACCACTCAATTTACATATATACATATGCTCACAAAATTTCTAATTGTATAACTTCTAAGCTTCAGTAATATGGAAATTTATTACGATGATAATGATTATTACGAAATAAAAGTTAGAGGATTAAATTATGAATGCGGTCCTATCTTTAAAAAGTGGTGTCACGAAATATCACGAAAAAATTTCAGAAAAACCTTCGAAGTACCTTAAAATTCGTTAAAATTCCTTAAAACTCACATAAAACTCTTGAAATCCCTTAAAAATTCACAAAAACGATTAAAATCATAAATGTCTTGAAATCCAAATTAAAATTAGCAAAAATCTCTAAATATTCATATAAAAAAACTTTGAATTTCTTAACATTTAGAGTTTCTTAAAATTTTGAGAAATCTCATCAAATGTCCATGAAATCCTTAAAAATTCTACAAAATCTTTTAAAAATGAGAGAAATCGTTTAAAATTCGTGAAAACATCTTAAAATTATTAGAAATCACACAAAATTCCATAAAATATTTTTTAAATTATTAAAATCTCTTGCGGCTTCCTTAAAACGCTGTAAAACCCTTTGAAATCTCTTCAGATTCGTAAAGAATTCTTTAAACTCCTAAAAACCGCTTGAAATCCTTAAAAATCCACAAAAACCATTAAAATTAGCGAAAATCTGTAAAAATTCATTTACAAACCTCTTGGAATTTCTTAAAATTTAGAATCTCTTGAAATTCTTAGAAATCTTATCAAATTTCATGAAATCCTTAAAAATTTTGCAAAATCTTTTAATTATTAGAACAATCTCATAAAATCCCTTCAAATTTAAACTACAACCTTCGAAATTCTTTTAAATTCTATAAATTCTTTTGAAAATCTTAGGTATAGAAATTCTTTTGAAATCCCTCTATAAAATTCCCAGAAACCTTCGAAATCGCTTAAAATTTGTTGGAATGTCCTGTTAATATTCCTCAAAATTTTATAATATTCAAATTCCCTTAAAATTCCTGACCTTTAAAAATTCTCTTGAAATTTCTTGAATTCCGTTAAAATTCTACAAAATCTTTTTGAAATCCTAAAAATCCTTCGAACTTCGTAAAAATCACTTGAAAATAGTGAAAATCCAGTAAAATTCCTAGAAACATTGTAAAATCCCTGAAAAATCCTCAAAAACCATTAAAATTATGAATCTCTTGAAATCCAAGTTAAAATTAGCAAAAATCTCTAAAAATACATTTAAAAAAACTTTTAGAATCTCTTAAAACTCTTAGAAATCTTATCAAATTTCATGAAATCTTTAAAAATTCTACAAATTCTTTTAAAAATTATATATGTATCGGAATTCTTTTGAAATCCCTTAATAAAATTAGCAAAATATATTAGAACTCATAAAAAAGTGATGGAACCAAAGATGTAACGAAATGTCCTGAAAATCTTGGATACTCTCTAAATTTGATTCAGCAAAATTTAATTGATTATAAATTTCATTTTTCATGACTTGAAATTGTAAGAAATTAAAGAAATAATCGTGCACGTGTTGGTCTACATACTAGTTCAAGAGAAATTATTTCAAATGAAAAAAGCACTTGGCATTCTTACAGAAGAACCTATATAATTGATGCATGGCTGGCTAAGTTTTTCCCACCTGTTCGGAAGTTCGTTGAAAATCAAAGCGAATGCCCATTGCTCGTTCATGAAAGTGAATAAGATACGTCCTAGATTAAAAGTTGCCACAGGACACTCACTAGCGACAATATAAGACGTGTACGGTTGCCCGCATGAGAATGACAAAAAAAAAACTTTACTTTCCATAGTAGCATTGAGCTCGCTGGCTCACGTGGAGCTCCACGTGAATGTGGGTGGGTGTTTACAATCGCAGGGGTCGTCGATACATAGACATGAGATAATCGGCTCATTATTAACCGATAAAATTTATAGTAATTGATACAAAATGCAAAATGAATGGAGAAAGTGTGCACTTTATAAAATTAATCTCAACTCATAATAAAACTCATAATATTTTCCCTCATCCGTGTAATATTCTTTAACAAACTTCTTTATCATTTTATAAAATAATAATATTGAAAAAGGTGCAAATTGAGACGATTGCAAATTAAGACGATTGCATCTATCTTATTTTGAAAAACTTCTCTAGAGAGAAATAAATAAATAATAATTGGTGAATTAAGCACACAGATAATTATTTATGTATGATTCCTGTTGACCAGAGCGAACTTAATTTTATGCGAGTGGACAGTTGGACACTAGGAGAGAATCCACTTGACGTTTACGATTATTCTTTTTTCTTTTCTTGGATTTTTGGTAGCACAGAATCAGATAAATATCGGAGAGTGCTGAATTTACGTCTTCAATGCTGTGCAAACATACTTGAGAAATTCCCATAACGCACAAAACCTTCAAAACATATTACCAATTATGTAACTTTAGTCAGACATATAACGGAATTGCTTATTCCCAAGTGTAAATCGGCTCGTAGAATATAAACTTAGGCGAGTGAATATATGTATAAGAGAATAAGAGAGTAATCTATAGGCTAGTTTCTCCATAAAGTGCAAATATTTCAGGAACAGTGGCATAAGTGACTTTTGTAATCGTTGGGCGTGAATAAGTAGAAAGGCAAATATGATATTTACCTTATTGGCGGGGTTTTTATCAGTATTATATAAAAAGACGAAGAAAGGATGTTCCAAAATCTCGGAAAAATAATACCATTATTATTAATATACCATTAAAAAGTGTTGTTTATTCTAGTAAACATTAAATTAGAACAAAGTAACCTTTCCAATTTCCATATCCTGAATGCTCGTTATTAGTCTACTTTTTAGTATGTAAATTCCTTGTGGACAATTATTATGAACTATGAAAATAACTTAATAAGTAAGTGGTTTTATGCACAAGAAAACCTCGTTTTCATTGTAATTAAAATAATTTTTCTAGACTATTTAAATGTTTATTCTACAGTATATGAAACGAGGTTTAAAAACATTTTAAACATCCATTTAAAAATCGCGAATACCCTTCACTAATTGTGTTAAAGCATTTTATTATTTATATTCAATACTGCCTTGTGATTCTGGAATACGTTGTACTATATATATATATATATATAAGTTTAAACATTCTGAAGTGATTATCTGAAACTGCAACTTTCACAAGTGTGCCCTTTTACTTGACCACCGACTGAATTTATTATTAACTATGAACAAGACGAAATGATTGTTAAATTGTATGTATTGAGAATTTATAGGCTTGATATTATGGTGAACGATTTTAATCTGGTAAATATTGAGAAGTTCTTAATTTTAGTCATTATTTGACATAAAATCGAACTACATATGTCATATGTGAATTATATAAAATGTCATAAATTGTATAAAATGTTCGTTATCTGTTATTCACTTGGCAACTTAATTATATAGGAAGCATGAAAATGCAGAAACTTTTAAGATGACAATGGGACAATCTGAAAAGATCTTATGTCACTTTTTTCTGTATTTTGCATACGTCATGAGACGGTCACAAGATTACGAGAAATGTGACATAAGACGCCTGGAGACACATCAGAAATTTCATCTTCAAATTTGCCAATATGCAAATTTGTGTAATACTCATATACATACAATATATTGTGCACGTATCACGTCTGATTCTTATAATTCTCTTATACATTGTTGACATTAACATCCTATTGGTTTAAGATCGAATAATCTTACCATATTTTAATATACTTCACTTATCCAAATAACATTTATACTAGAAAAAATATAAGTGAAATTTACATATTATGTTTCTGTAAACTTTTACTCATCGGAAATAAGTACGAAAATTATGTTATGTACTGTAGCATTAATGGAATTAATCCCAGGAGCGACTTCAACATTACTAGATATTAAAATAAATTTAATTAGTTTAAATGAATAAATTGTTTTTCTCGTTCTACAAAATAAATTGTATACAACTTTTATACCGCCTTATTCGTCAAAACTTCTGTTTCACGAGAATTTTTTATTTTAATTATAATAATTGTATAAAAAACAAATATTTTCTTAATTTGAGTGCAAAGAAGAAATTTTTATAAAAACCACATAGATAAATCTCATAAAATTCCTTAAAATGCTTTTTTTTATTTTTCAAAATTTCGTGAAATTCCTTTAATTTTCTTAATTTCACTTGATGTTCCTTAAAATTACTTAAAGACCCATGAAATCTGATTAAATATCTTAAATTTTATGAAAATCCAATGAAATTTTATGATTTTACGATTTTCAAGCTTGAATACGTTAAAAGTCCTTAAAATCACTAAATATCCCATAAAATATCGTAAATTTTCTTAAAATTATTAAAAATCCCATGAAATCTCTTAAAAGTTCTCAAAAAAAGTTGATTTAATCCCGTAAAATATTTTACAAGTATTTAAAAATCCATCAAATCCGTTTTATCCCTTAAAAGTCTTTAAAATTACTTAATCCTTCAAAATCTGATGAAATTCCTTTCAATTTCGTAAAATCAATAATTGATATTTCTTAAAATTACTCAAAATTCTTTTATATTCTTAAAAATCCAATATATTCTCACCAAATTCTTTACTGGAAATAAATGTCCTTAAAATTACTTAATATCTCATAAACTATCTTAAAGTCGCTTAAAAATACTTAAAATCCCACATGAAATCTTATGAAATTTTTCGAAATTCGTGAAAATCCAATATAATCCTTATCCTTTAAAATATCTGGAACTACATAAGTCAATGACTTTAGAATTACTTAATATCTTACTGAATTCATAAAATACCTTAAAGTCGTTTAAAATTACATAGAATCTCCCTAAAATATTGTAAAATCCCTTAAAATGCCTTAACACCCTTCAAAATCTAGTGTAATTTTTGTAAATTTCGTAAAATCATTTAATACTCCTTGATATTCTTTGATATTCCCTTTGAAATCTTATATGAAATTCCTTTCAATTTCGCAAAATCAATTGATATTTCTTAAAATTACATAAAATTACACAAAATTCCGTAAAACATCACACCAATTTTGCGCAATATTCAAAGGAACGAGTCAGGTTTTCGCTGTCAATATATATTAGTAACATCTCTTTTTTACATAAGATACGACGATACAAAAAATCATGTAATTTTCGTAAAAAATCTCTAATATGATGCATTATTTTCCACCTCTGATGCTACCTCGCATGCCACGATGTACAGCTTGGTATATTCGATTAAATGCCGGTCTATAATTAGAATGATGTTTGCCTGGTCCAGGATGTACACCTCTATAATTGTTCATTCCCGCTCCATGTTGGTTAATTCCCGGTCCGTAATGGTTCATTCCCGTTCCATATGGATTCATTCCCATTCCACCGTTATGTAGGCGCGTAAAAAATTCTCCAGCGCGTCCACGACCTCCTGTCACTGCACTCCCTACTTGAGCTACTCCTCCTATTCCTCCCATTATTCCCACTGCATTAATTGCTGTCATTGCTGCCATGCTCCCTCCCATTCCTCCAGTTGATCCCATTCCCATTCCCATTCCTCCACCATAGTCATTCCCCATTTGTCCAGGATTGTTACCCCCAATTTGTCCAGGATTGTTAACCGCTATTTGTCCAGCAACTTCTACAAAAAATATCAAACAAAAGATCGAAATTAAACAAATATAATTAATAAACAGCTATTTGTGTCAGTTAAGTCTACTTCCTTCCAAAAAAAAGTACCAGGGCCTGATTCGGAACAATCAATCAATTGGGTTTCGATTATTGTTCCCTAATATCATTTTTTGCTTCCTTATAGAGGAAGCTTTGTAGTGGTGACAAAATCCAGTTTCCTAAAAAAGGTTTTTTTGAATATATTTCAAGGGCAATATATCTAGTATGATGTCCTGAAAAATTGTCCGGATGTATGTGTGTGTATGTATGTATGTATGTCACGATCCTGCAATATCTTGCAAACGCGTAGAGATAAATTGATGAAATTTTGCATAGTTATTCAACTATATATCTAGTTGAATTTCTTTTAAGGGTTTAACAAAGTATTGAATTTGACAAGTTTTATGTACTTTCATAATTTTCGTAAAATTCATTTTTCCACTATTATTTCTCAAATATAATTATATAATTTATTAATTTATAAATTTATAATTATATAATTTATTATAATTTATTTCGAAAGTTAATTTTTCACTTTATTTATTCTAAAAAGATGATTGAGTCGAAGTCGAAATATCGTAACGCCTATTCTGCACTCCTGATTCGTCGTGTAAATATCGATAGTGATTTTCGACAATCGATACTTGCTGAATCGTAAATATTCCACACGTGAATTGAATTTTAAATTTTGAATTTGGTTTCGTTAATAATCATTTTGTCACGAGTCGAAACTCGAAATACATTGAAAATCTAGGAATGTTAACGGAATTTTATGGAATTATTAACGATTTCATGGGAGATAATGGGATTTTAAATGTTATCGTAGAATTTTAAAGAATTTCAAGAAGTTTCTGGGAATTTTTAGAATCTTTCACGACTTTGATCAGATTTCAATCGGACTTCAAGGTACTTTTATGACTTTTAAAATATGTATTTTGTGGGATTTATACAAGGAAATTTAAAACTTTATAGGGAATTTTATTGAGGAATTTAAAAAGCTTTTTATGAGATCTATTGTGTTTTAAGGAATTTTAAATG
>UCOH01007020.1:0-38535 GCA_900474275.1 Synergus japonicus
ATATATATATATATATAATTCAGAATATATTCTGAATTCTATCCTATATAAAATCTATTATATAAATGTTTAGACTGTCATTTAAAAAAGTAATTATTCTCATGGGAAGTTTTTCTTTGTCTGACATAATGAAGTTTACTTTTCAAATGAAAGACTAAAGATTTTCAGAGAAGGTATAAAAGTAATGACTGAAAGTTTCTTTTAACCTTGCATTTTCATGATGCTCTTTTGTACCTCTTACTGTATTTATGGAGGAAAACACAATCAGAAAAACGTGTGCAAACTGCATACTCTCACCAAACAAAAATGGTCATAAATGCGAATAACCGCGAACCTTTTGTTGTTTAATTACTCGAACAAATATAGAGAGCGAAAGATGCGCATACCGGAATCCTAATGGTCGTAATTGAAGTTCGTTTGTATTCGAATATAGTCCATTGTTTTAATGATTATTGAGCGAATCGCGAAACGCTTTCCGCTCCAGCGAAAATCTCTGTCCTCACAGAAATCACACAATTATTTTATTTCACATCTTTAAAAGTACACTCATTTTAAAAGTACTCATTTTAAAAGTTTGCTTGAAAATCGTTGCATGTAAATTATATTTATCTTTAGCAATTTCTCATTTTCATAATTCAGTGAATAAGGTGTCATTTTGTGTCCCTCACTGTCCGCAAATGTAAAGAGGTTGCTCCGGTGGCTAAATGAGCTGCCTTGAGTTTAGAAAAAATCCTTTAATTGCTAGAAAGATTCTAGAATTTTCAGGCCATTGTGCAAGCATAATTTTAATTGTGCAAAAACTTTAGAACTGATTCAGTATTACATATCAAACTGTAGAAAATCTTTAGAACAAAATCAGTTCCAAAGACTTTTCATGATGCTGAAGTCAATTTGTCAATAAGAAATTCAGGATCTCTATTACACATGTCGAATAAATGAGAATTAATTAATAATAAGCAAGAAGTCGAAAATACAAGAGATTGTAATGCTCAAGGAGAGTTAATTAGTATGTTTTAGAACGTCGAGTAGGTAGCTGATGTTTACTCAGCTACATGCGTTGCAACCTGTAACTAGCTTATTATCAACGAGTCACATTTCTTCGTACCCCTCGCTTTTCACGAGCAAATAGCGAACAAAAACACTGTTATTCAGGGGGTTGACTTCGTTCATAAAGGACCTTTGCACTCGTCCTTGCGCGTAATAACACTTGAGCAGAGCAATTACTATTAATGCCGTCGAGAAATTGCCGGCTCTGCTTCAAGGTAAGTTACAATCTACGCCCTGATTTTTTGCAGTGCAAACATTTTGCTACCTAGAGTTCAAGCGCCTCTTTTCTCACGCGAAAAATAAGCTTGTCTGATGTAAAATAAATTGGTTTTTAATAACTCGTCGACGCGGAAGCTCAGCAATTTTTAAAATTGGAACACCAGTTTTCAGGATATACTGATACAGACAAGTTTGATGTTGCATTAGCTATTTTTCCAATTTCATGTTTTCTGATGCCAGAATATGCACTATTTTTCCCGAAGGATTTTATTTCAATTTTCTGTGAAGCGCACTCGTGTCGACTACTTTTTTTTTTTGAATCCAGATCATAATTGAGTGACTTTTCATCACTCAAATCATGTTCTATTTTATTGTAATTCCATCTTTATTTTCCCATGAGAATTTACTGCAGTCTTCTTTCCAGGACACCAAGATTAATTCTTGACGATAAATAATCCTCTTCATTGCGACAGACGCTAGTTTCCAGAAGATTTAACAAAGAGACTCGTAGACATAGAGAAAATCAAAGATGAAATGATGTGGAAGCTCTTAATATGCTTAAAAATGATATATATCCTTTTTTCCATAATTCTAACGCAAATCACTCAATATTTCCATCACATTTTCATCACAGATCGATTTTACGTAAGAATTGCGTATCGCCGCATATACAATTGCAAATCAGGTGCAATACATTGCATAAAATATTATTGTATATGATTAGTTTATTTTCTCTGATTGTGAATTTTTTGCAATTAGAGATTGTTACAGGTTACAGGTGCACTAGGTCAGTAAACGACACTGTGACTCATGGCAGCAATGAGAAATGTAATCATTTAATGACAACATTAAATTCTAACAACATAGAAAAGTAATTTCCTTTCGTTTGAATATGTTATATAACATTTAAAAGTAAATGCATGTAAATTCTAATGGAAAAACTCTTTCCGGTGGATGAGATCACTTCCATTTAGTGAGTTGTTCAAATGAAGGCTACACCACAATTTTTAACTGTCAGACATAAAAATTCGCATTGAAAAATACAAAATACATATTTTCATGCAGTTTTTCATATCATTTTTCGGAATCTATTGGCTTTAGAGTTATTCACAGAAAAAACAAAGACTGAAAGTGTTTACAGCTGAAATCAGTTTTTAGTCTTATTTTAAGACTAAGAAGTCTTGTTTTTAGATTTATTAGTCTTAAAACAAGACTAAAAATTGACTTAAGACTGAAATTCAGCCTAAAAACTGATTTCAGCTGTAAACACTTTCAGTCCTTGTTTTTTCTGTGTTCGAGCTCAAAGTTTAATTATGATACAATTATTGATATTATTTTCGTTGTGAAATTTTTATTTATCATCAAAAAAAGCAAATACAATGTTATTCTTGGAATTGAGATTAACATGTGTGATTTTTCAATTAACAAAACAAATATTTTTCTGATATTCAAGATAAAAAAATGAAAGTACAGGTGAAATATGATACCATTTGGATAATTAGCCTTAATTCATTTTCATATTTTCCATATATTGCAAATTTGATATATTTTATAAAATAAGTATTTACTTAATAATTATACTTGATAATATTAATAATTATATAATAATTAAACTTTGAGCTCGAATATATCTTAAGCCAATAGATTTAGCGAAAAATGATAAGAGACCTTTTTCGTAGAACGTCAAATTTCCAATAAAATAAAACTTTCAGAGAATTTTTTTTATCTATTTGGAAGCATTTGAGTCCCTGGGAGCAAAGAAATTCAAAAATATCCCTATTATTAAGGAAACTCAATTTTTAGCCCTCATGATCCTGATTTGCTTTTCCCAAATCAGGTAAGGTCTCTAAACTTGAATAATAATTTCTAAATACATTACGTCCGGATTATTAAATAACCAGATTGCACAATGTTTATCAGCAATTCGCAACGGAATACATACTACATATCAATTAGTTACGACGACGCGGCCGAGGAAGTCAATGATCATTGATCCGCGATGTAATGCTCACAAGGAAATTCCTTTGACTGAGAAGTGTCATTAAACAGTATTAAATTGACGTAAACTCAAGTGCGTCTGATATTGCACAAATGCATAGAATATGAATGTATATATAAACGTAACTGGGATTGAGGAACATAAATGATACGTGCATGTGTAGACATGTATCCATATATATTACGCAAGATTATAGAAAGCTTTAACTTCACTCTTGTGAAAGTGTCGGCGATATCAAGTACATTCCGGGTGTGTGCAGACTTCACTCTGACAAAATGCAGGGCTACTATACTAGATCCTCGAGATGCAGCCCTACGGTCAGGTTTCCCTTACGTAAAGGCGTAAATGACACCACATAACTTTACTATGAGTAACTGGAGGCGGACATGATGGTACCAAAGATATATGGCACCTAAGATCTCCATAACAATGAATGATGCAACTTACTTCTTCAAACTCTGTGTGACAACCACACAGGTAGTAAAATATGGGACAACCATAAAATGATAGTACCATATTTTACTATTTCCTTGGTTGCGACAAAACCATATCGATTTTTTCTGTATTCTATTCTAAAAAGATGATTGAGTCGAAGTCGAAATATCGTAACGCCTATTCCGCACTCCTGATTCGTCGTGTAAATATCGATAGGGATTTTCGACAATCGATATTCGCCGCATCGTAAATTCCGCGTGAATTGAATTTCAAATTTTGAATTTGGTTTCGTTAATAATCATTGTGTCACGAGTCTAAACTCAAAATAGGTATATTGAAAATCTAGGAATTTTAAGGGAATTTTATGGAATTTTTAAAGATTTCATGGGAGGTAATGGGATTTTAAAAAATTTGAAGAAGTTTCTAGGAATTTTTAGAATTTTTCACGACTCTGATCAGATTTCAATCGGACTTGAAGGTACTTTTATGACTTTTAAATTATGTATTTTGTGGGATTTAAATAAGGAATTTAAAACTGTATAGGGAATTTTATTCAGGAATTTCACAAGATTTTTAGGATTTTCAAAAAAGATTTCTAATTTATCAAAGATTTCGTAATATTTTTAAGGATATCATGAAATTTGATGAAATCTTTTATGATTTTAAGAGATTTTAACTAATTTTTCACTAATTTTAACATGGATTTCAAGAGATTAATAATTTTTAAGGTTTTTATGTGCATTTTTAACGATTTTTAATTGACTTTTAAGAAATTCAAGAGATTTTTAGGATAATAAAAAAGATTTTGTGGAATTTTATGGGATTTTAAGATATTTCGTGAAATTTTAGGGATTTTAACAGCTTTGTAAGAGTTTTATAAGATTTTAAAGAATTTGAAATATTATTCTGAAATTTTAAGGAATTTTATGAGATTTCTAATAATTTTATGTGATTTCGTGAGATTTTTCTGATATTTAAATGATTTTGTAATATTTTTAAGGATTTCATGGAATTTGATGAAATCATTAAAGATTTTAAGTAATTTTAAGAGATGAGAAGTTTCCACAGTTTTGTAGAAATTTTTAGAGATTTTCACTAATTTTAACATGGATTTCAAGAGATTAATGATTTTGAAGGTTTTTATGTCCATTTTTAACAATTTTTAAGTGAATTTTACGAAATTCAAGAGATTTCCAGGATGTTAAAACGATTTTGTGGAATTGTACGGAATTTTAGGATATTCCGTGAAATTTTAGGGATTTTATAAGATTTCTAATAATTTTAAGTGATTTCAAGAGATTTTTCTTCTATTTAATGATTCTGTGAGAATTTTAAAGGATTTCATGGAATTTAATACGATTTCTATGTAATATTTTTACGGGATATAAAAGACATTTGAATTGTTATTGTTGAATTTAAAAGAATCTCAAAAACTTTTTGAAAATTTTAAGAGATGTTCACGAATTTTAAGCGATTTCACAAGTTGTCATAGGTTTCTTGGAATTTCTAAAGATTTTCACGAAGTTTAACATAGATATTAAGAGATTAGAGATTATATAAAATATAATAAATTATATAATATTTAAAAAGAAGATAAATGCGCGCGCAGAGCGCGCGTTCGTTCTTGTAAAATTACAATGATTGTTTATACATTTTTTGTTTCGGTCGTTGTAGGACTATTTAAAAAAATGTTCAGAGATTCATATAACCCAGTGATGAAATAACGTACGTGTTGTGATAACAAACACGTTTCATTAGTCAGAAGCAGGATTTACATGCTGGTATATGAATATTATTTTCTAATTATGTGAAAATGATCTGTTGACTATGTTGCCTTAGTAAAAGTAATCCTTATTAAGTATCGCGATAAAGATGATAACGACGATCGTAAAATTCTATATTTTCTTATTTTATTAGCTAATACAAATCCCAAAGTAAAATAGCATCAGTCAGTCTTCAAGTGTCCATAAATTTAAATGTTTATGCTTGAATAACAAAACATTAAGGAGAGAAGTTATTTATTTTAGATAGGAATTATGAATGAATATTTAATGAGGATCTATATAAAAAGAACTGTTCTAAACAAATTTAAAAATATTCAATTTAAAAAAATTCAATTCAATAATATTCAATTCAAAAATATTCAATCGCCTAACATGATGTGTGTTATACATATTTTATGTCCTTTCGGCCTTGAGTGTGTACCAAAAAGGATACTTTTTGCTGTAGAGTGTATACATTTTTTGAATTGTTTATTACATTAATGTCGTGGATTCGTATCACTAAATTGTTCAGTTTTACCCTCTTTCCGTGACTGTTGTACAAATAAAGACTTCTGACATTGTCCTGAGTACTGTCTCTGAGGGATTCACCTTTTACTGTTTTTCCTCCCTGTCTTTGTTCTGCCTGTTTCATCCTTGACATCATATTGAAAGGCCATTCCAGGGGACTTGAAATGTCAATTTAGTGACATTAAATAAAACACAGTTACTTAGCTTTAGTCTTGGAACGAATTTTGGGCTAATCTACTCTTACGAAAAAAGATGACAGGAAAAAAACTACAATTCATTTTTCCACGGCCACTGGAAAACAACAGGATTCGAATTAGTTGAATTCTCTGTCGTTTTCGCGAAAAAATGACAAAAATATTTTTTCCTAAGAATACACTATGCGTATAATAATTGAGAATTAATTTTTACAGAGGTGTTGGAGCAGGGATAGTCTTCCTCATGATTTGCGCAACTATATACGAATATGGAACCATCTCGATTGTGAATGAACAAGACTTCTCAAGTACTTCAAATAATAATGAACGGAATGGGACATACATCGATAGGAACCTGCCTCAAGATCATAGAATATCCATGACTCGACATATGGATAAAGAAATGTTCGAGAAGATTTCGAAAGATGTTTCCAAAGACATTCATCCAGTACCAGTACAAAAAGAAGCAGGTTGAAACTTTATCATATTATATTTTTTTTTTAAAGCCCACTGAGAAAAAGGTTTGGTTCGGACAACAAAATAATGTTGTTGGTATTTGTGCAACAAAATTTTTTTGTTGGCTCAACCAAATTATTGTTGGGCCAAGAAATCGTTTTTTTGAACTAACAAAAATTTATTTCAGCTAACAAAACATATTTTTTTGTACAAAATATTTTTCTGAGTGCCCCGTTGTAAGTAAAAAGATAGAAAAGGGTTGAAATTGGATAGAAAAGGATAGATTTGGTATTATACTTCAAAGGGATAGAAAAATTGAAAAAGATTGGAATCAATAGGCGAAGAACATTAAAAAACTGATAGAAATTGGAATGGATAGGGAAAGATACATTTGGATACATTTCTCCTCTCTATCCTTTTACTTACAACAAGGGTTTCATCCACAATCATTAAATAATTTTCAATATTTGAATTATCCATTATTAAATTTGCAGATGTCTGGCTCAGGTGTTTGTTGGCCTTCAGCCCAGTAATCAATGGTGGAAAAATTGTGAACACTGACCCTCCTGCCAAAGACAGTTTGACTTGCCTTCATGGTCTCAGAGTGTTCTCCTTGGGCTGGGTCGTTATGGTCCACACATATCTTCAAGTTTTTTCCATCGCAGGTGAGATTAAATTTATAAACATTAAGATACTTCGGAAACCCATGCAGATGGATTTTTAAAGCCACGAAGGTCCAGCTATTTTATTTCTTGAACCAAAGAAATTCGTAGATCATCAATCAACCATCTATTCTAAAACGATTATTGAATCGAAGTCGAAATATCGTAACGCCTATTCCGCACTCCTGATTCGTCGTGTAAGTATCGATAGTGATTTGCAACAATCAATACTTGCCGCATCGTAAATTCCGCGTGAATTGAATTTGGAATTTTGAATTTGGTTTCGTTAATAATCATTTTGTCACCAGTCTAAACTCGAAATACATTAAAAATCTATGATTTTTAAGGGAATTTTATCAAATTATTAAAGATTTCATGGGAGATAATGGGATTTTAAATTTGATCGTAGAATTTTAAAGAATTTCAAGAAGTTTCTGGGAATTTATAGAATTTTTCACGACTGATCAGATTTCGATCGGACTTGAAGGTACTTTTATGACTTTTAAATTATGTATTTTGTGGGATTTAAATAAGGAATTTAAAACTTTATACGGTATTTTATTGAGGAATTTCAAAAGCTTTTTATGATTTTTAAAAGATTGTGTAGAATTTACAAAGATTTCGAAGGTTTTCGTCAAATTTTAAGGGTCTTCAAAAAATATTTCTAATTTATAAAAGATTTTGTAATATTTTTAAGGATTTCATGGAATTTGATGAAATCTTTAATGATTTTAAGAGATTTTAAGAGTTAAGAAATTTCCAGAGGTTGCTAGAAATTTTTAGTGATTTTCAATAATTTTAACATGGATTTCAAGTGATTTTTCTCATATTTAAATGATTTTCTGAGAATTTTAAGAGCTTTTAAAGTTTGCCATGGAATTTCAAAAGGTTTCTAAGAATTTTTAGAGATTTTCATATTCATAAATTTTATCGTGGAGTTCAAAAGATTTATGAGTTTAAAAATTTTTCTGGAATTTTTAAGGATTTCTTGGAATTTGCAGATATTTCTAATACTTTTAATGGATTTTAAAGGATATAAAAGGGATTTAAATTGTTATAATTGAATTTAAAAGAATCTTAAGAAGTTTCTGAAAATTTTAAAAGATCTTCACGAATTTTAAGCGATTTCACAGATTTTCAAAGGTTTCTTGGAATTTGTAGAGATTTTCACTAATTTTAACATGGATTTCAAGAGATTAATGATTTTGAAGGGTTTTATGATTTTTAAAAGATTTTGTAGAATTTATAAAGATTTCGAAGGTTTTCGTCAAATTTTAAGGGTCTTCAAAAAATATTTCTAATTTATAAAAGATTTTGTAATATTTTTAAGGATTTCATGGAATTTGATGAAATCTTTAATAATTTTAAGAGATTTCAAGAGATTTTAAGAGTTAAGAAATTTCCAGAGGTTGCTAGAAATTTTTAGTGATTTTCAATAATTTTAACATGGATTTCAAGTGATTTTTCTGATATTTAAATGATTTTCTGAGAATTTTAAGAGCTTTTAAAGTTTGCAATGGAATTTCAAAAGGTTTCTAGGAATTTTTAGAGATTTTTCATATTCACAAATTTTATCGTGGATATCAATAGATTTATGAGTTTAAAAATTTTTCTGGAATTTTTAAGGATTTCTTGGAATTTATAGAGATTTTCACGAAGTTTAACATAAATTTTAAGAGATTAGAGAAATAAAATATAATACATTTTGTATATAATATTGAAAAAGAACGTAAATGCGCGCGCGTTCGTTTTTGTGAATCAAAATTAGGCAAACATATGTATTAACAAAAAAGGGGTAATTTCGCCAAAAGAATTTTGGAGGATGTGTATAGCGAATGGTATTGATTGATCAACTTCGTCACCTCGAGCACTGACCTGACCAAACTTTCCTTGATTATTCACTGATGACGCCTTTCTCTTTCTCGTTGCACCTTGCAGAAAACAAGACCCTGCGCACGGTCACGGAGAGGAACTTCATGTTCCAGACGATCAGCAATGCGACCTTCTCTGTAGATACATTCTTTTTTATCAGGTAAGAAAACAACCGTAACTTAGGCATAAAACGTGCCACGAGGTCACTGATCATTTATTCACTGATTTATTCCATTACTTCATCCTCTAAATATGAAAAAGGGTAGAAAGAGATTGAAATTTTGAAATAGAAGTAGGCAGAAAGGAAGAGGAAATAAATATTTACTTTTCACAATATCCAACTTTCTGTCAAACAACCACATCGTCTACTTCCATTAACTTTTGTAAAAGCTAGGTAATGGAAGCAAAAAAAGAATAATCCGTAATGCTATCAAAGTGTAGGAAAATCCTTTTATAGGTGAGCTTGTCGAGTTATGAAGTGGGCCATAAAAAATTGTCAGCCTCGTGTGCTGCATACGACTCTCAATTTATAATGGAAGCAATATACAAGGGAAATCTTGTTCAAAAAATATATATTAGATAATTTGGTTAGATAATTCTGTGGTTTGTTGTGAAAATTCTTTTATGGATTATAGCCTCGAAAGAGATAATAGAGGGGCAGATACTTCTTTTTTAGATCTTTTCTTGATTAAATTTCATAACCCACCCATTTTTACGCAATAATGTAAGAGAAATGTTTATGTTCTACTTTTGAAAAAACTAATAGTCTTAAAATTTGATTTCAGTGGTTTACTGGTAACAATACTTTTCTTTCGATCTATGGGTAATCTGAAAGACAACACAAGAAACTTCCTTGCAGCCAGTTCCTCAAAGTTTATGATCATGATTCTCTATCGATTTATCCGGTAAGTATAAAGATACATAAGATGTAATAAAAGTTGAAAATCCCCTTGCTTAATTACAAAAAAGAGAAGGAAAGTTTCTCAAACTCCGATTAGAGTTTCTGGACAAGGTAAAAAATTGTTCGGTGGCGCATTTGAACGTAAAACTTAAAGAGGCATTTCGTGATTAAAGAGTTCGTTTAATAAGAAAGAGTAAAGTTCGAATTCTTAAAGAACGAAATTGTGGAAGTAAATCAAGAAATTACACAGAAATTTAATTAATTAAATATGTGTAATCGAATTACATTACAAATCGAAGAACGCATTGCAATAAAAAAGTTAATAATGCGGTCTTGAAATAAATGCAGTAATCAAATCTATCGTATTTTCTATTACTCAATTTCTTTTGATATAATAAGTAATTATATGTCAAAAGGAAAATTGTCATATATGTCAAATATATAATTTCATTCTTCGACTTGATTGTAAGGAAGAAAACAAAAATAAAACAGTGCATTAATATTTGGGCGCTAAGTGTCATAATTTGCGAATAACTGATGAAATTTTCTCTTTCAGAGAAACACAGAAACGGGTAAACATTAAATGCATTAAAAGATTCGAAACTCTTCTTTTATAACCGAAAATATTACAAGAGAGATCTCACAACGCTATTTCGCAGTTGTTAAAGTGAAATTGTTTCTCCTCAATTGAAATTACGACAACATAAATAAACTTTAGTATTGCATTAATTAGTAAAGATGAGTTTTTAATTTAAAAAATAATTAAGTTTTGAGAATAAAATGCATACAGCAAAGAATCAGTTTTTCAGTTTAAAAAAGTTAGTTTATGACAAAATTGACCGTTCTTGCTTCCGTTGAATGAGAGCAGACTCAAAATTGCATTATCCGAATGAAGAGGATGGTGATGATCCACTTTGTTTCTGCTCGCAACTGAAAACCATATTTTATTCTCCGGAAATCGATTTACGACTTTAGCGCATCACTCTGTTTTCTCATGAATATACGCTTGTTTACGAATACTTTAGAGTAAACACTTATAATAGAATTTTCTCCTCCAAAGCTTAACTCCAGCTTATCTCTTCGTCCTGGGCATGAATGAGATTTCCATAAAACATGCTTTGTCCAAGACAGTCTTCTCACCAGTCATATTTGATCACCTGACCTGTGAACAATTTTGGTGGAGGAACGCCTTGTATGTGAATTCGCTCTTTCCTCGAACTGAAATGGTAAGAATTTTATATAAAATTAATATTTATAATACTTTAATCTAATAAAAATAAGGAACGATTTATTTGTTTGTTGAAAACAAATATTGATCATTTGCTGAATGTAGTACAGGTATAGATACCTGGGTGAACTTTATGCTAGAATTAAATTATATCCCAAGATCCAAATACCGCCCTTGGAATTCCTTGGGGAATTTGTGATAATCTGTTCTAGTAATTAGTTTCTATGATTGTTCGTTCTCCATCCTCTATTGGAAATTAGAGCTAACAAGATAATCGAGTTTGGTATTGATCTAAATTTCCTTCACTCTCTTGCAAAATATAGCGACAGATAGATAAGAAACTTCCAGTAAAGATAAGATAATTAATTAGAAATATGTAATCAATATATTGATTAGTATACTATATATATATATATATAAACATAAATAGTTAAATACTCCGTGTAGAAATATTTTCACTTGGTCTCATTGAAAGTAGGACGTCAGCTTGAGTTCAAATTTCCGGTTACTTAAAAAAAAATTTGAAAGAAATTTTTATAAAAAGGATGTTATCTGACTAACTGGTTTTTTGATTTTGGCACCCCACGTGTCTCTCAGAATCATACATCAAATTTTCTTCTGCTGGAGCGCTTAGGAACGATAAAACGACTATTCCGAATTTAGAATCTCGGTGTCGCTGAGAAAAAGAAAAGTCAACTTGCAACTTTACAATCCACTTTCAAGCAGTAGACTCTCTCTGTTTTAAAGACAAAATCTACCTGAAAAAAAAATCCAGCGTCGTTTTTTAAATATTGCATGGACAATTATATTTAAAATATATTATATTGTATATTTCTATGAATGTAGAAAAATTATATGTTATTGGCAAAAAATAACAGAAATCTTTTTCGAAACGTTGGATTAAGTTCGTGAAGTTCAAAAGTCAATTCTTCACTTGAAGGGCTAACTTTAATTGAAAGTGAAGTTAAAGTGGGTTAAATCCTACATCCAAAAAACTGATTGATTGATTTCGTATCAATCTGCTAATGAATTTCAGAATAAACTCAAAAAGTAAAAAACAACTCCTTTTGAAAAAAACAAGAGATTTGTCAATAATAGGGTTTTCGATTAGGTCCTTGTTTCTGTTCTCATTTCCGCGTTATATTAGTCAAGCTGAAAGAGACTCTTAAATGAATTATATATATATATCTATTCGTCTTTTAGTCGAGATTGAATTAAAGTTCTTCAAATACATACTGTGGTGGATGTGCTTCAATCGTTTTCCGATAATTAAATCTATCCAGATAGCAAACGGACGATGACGTGTCAACCCATTGGAAACTTACTTTGAAAATCACTGTCGTTAGCTGAATGGCTCGTTCTCAGTAGTAAATGGGTTTGAGCATTGATCCGATTAACTAAATTTAGCCTTTACCAAACTCGTTTTTTTATTTCGATTTATTCTTCAATTGCATTGTTAATACATTTTTTATATAGAATGTCATAGAAGATAAAATTCTTTTATTTTGTAATAGTTGTTTTACTTTAAGAAATATATTAGGATTTGAAAGTATAAATTTCTGTTTAGATTATTACAAATGAGCTTAGAAAATATTTGTCTTTTCTTTTGAAACGCCTTAAATCTGAATTCAAATGTTATAAACAAGTAAGAAATTTCGTAAGAATCCTAATACACAACTTGTCTTGCAATTAATGAGAGCTCGATTTACAACTTTCCAGTGCATGCTTTGGAGTTGGTACATGGCGAACGACACCCAGTTCTACGTCCTTGGGATTTTTCTTCTACTTCTTTCCATCAAACACTTAAAGATCGTCACGTTCATCGTGTTGGGTTTGATCGTTTCATCGTGGTTTACAACCTTCTCCATTGCTTATGCCAACGATTATGTGGCTAGGTAAGTTGAGATTCTTTTCATAAGTGATCAAGAAATAATGCGAAGGCTTTGAACATAAGTCACAAATTCGTCCAGGTAAACAAAAAGTAAACACAAGTAAAACAAAGTGATTCATTATATGTTTCACATCATTCATAAATCAAACGAAGAGAAAAGTAATTTAAAATTTACATGAAATCACATTGTTCTTGATTTCTTATGGAAGAAATATTAGAAAGTGAAGGAACTGTTTTCTTAATAGTCTTCGCTTTCGACAACTTGATTAACGAGTTACGTGCTTTAATTAATGCTAAAATTATTACTCGAGTCGATTACGTTTGGTATTTGTTACACTGGCACGTAACGTGAAATTGTATCTACCCTGTGTTTCACTATTTCACATTTTTATGATGAAAATTATCAAGCAGCAATATGTATCTATGTGAAATTATGTAGAAGTAGAAAACAAGTCTGGTTTATAATTACAAAATATTTCAATTTATACGAATTTAAAATACGAGATAAATATTAACTAAAAGTTTTTCATCCACAGACTTCAAGAACCGTTCGCTCTTTTCGATGAACTCTATGACAAGCCCTGGCTAAGAGCTGGACCCTATTTCATCGGCACAATTACTGGTTACATCCTCTTCCAAACCAAATGTAAAATATACCTTCCAAGTGTGAGTTTATTTTATTTTAGGTAGAATTAATTTTCTTATCTCTCTATGTAGAAAAAATTCATGGTCAGGTGTGATCCAGATCTTGATTTGTCTAAACCGTCTAGTCTGAAAGATCTAGCCTGGCTGGATCTGGCGCTGGTCAGCTTTCCATTAAAAGAAAATTTCAGAGTCTAATCTGTAGGCATATACAGGGATAAGAATGTTATAAAAATTGATCATTTGAACATTGATTTCAGTACGTGAGGATACTTGGATGGATTTTATCTACTACAATAATGGTCTCAGTGGTTTATGGCCTCTACCCCGGAAATCTAAGCACTCTCACCAGTTCGGTCTACGCATCTCTGGGCCATACAGCCTGGGCCTTAGCAGTGGCTTTTATCGTAATTCAGTGCTGTACGGGATCAGCACCTATAATCGATAGTCTTCTCTCGCTTAGGCTGATGTATCCACTTTCGAGGCTTACCTATTGTGCTTACCTAGTTCATCCCGTCATTATGATGATTACCAGTACTCAAATGGATGGGCCATTCCATTTGCACAATGGCGTTGTGGTAAACATATTATTTCAATTATAAATATAATTATTAAATTGAAAATAATATTATAATGTAGATACATATAATAATAATTCAGTATACCGATCTCTCAGTTATTACCTTCATAATTCATTCTTGCAATGCTTTCAAGCTGAGAGAATATTTGCATAATGAGAGAAATTCCTATTAAAATAGTGAGCTAGATCTCATGTAAATAATACTTTTTTCAAATTAATTTTTTTTTTAATTGTTTCATATGAGTAGATATTTTTATGTTAAGTAAATAGAAGACCATCTCTTTTTGTCGAAAAACCAAAAAATCAGAAAATTGAAATTTCGGTAATTTTCTATATTTGAGTATTTTCTTTTACGCTTGATTTCATTTTTAGCTTATTGTCTACTTTGGCAATCTTGTCGCCTCCTACTTGCTGTCATTTTGCGTGTCAATCGCTTTAGAAGCACCAATCGTCAATTTACTCAAGATTGCTTTCACGTCAAAGAAAAGGACGAGGTAAAAGAATCGCTTCCGAGGAAGATGATATTGTGGTAAGTGAAGCAAAATATCGTCTTCAAAGAACATGATAGTTATATATAACATATATATATAAAGCAGTAGACTTTCAAGGAAATATTAGCCAGAATAAAATTTTCAAGAATTATAAGGAACTATTAGAAAATTTACGATTTTTATGTTTTTAATTATAATAAATATTTTTTATGATTCCAGTTCACTTTTGGTAGCGACTACTTTCTTTTTCGAAGGTGGAAAACAAAGTGTCGCATCAATGAAGACTCTGCTGAGGATCTTTTGATCAAGGTGGAAACTTCCTAAGATATTTGAAATACTTAACTGGAGGCTAACATCTTTGAAGGAAAAACTAACTAGATCCTTCGTTCAAGTATCACATCGCTGAAAATTAGGTTCTCAAATTTCTTTTTAAAAACTTGACATAGAATAACGAGAGAAGACGAAGGACGAGAGAAATTGATGGACAAGATCTGTAATTACTGATTCTTCAAAAGCACAAAAATTCTCTTTGAATTTTTGCGATCAGAGCTAGTATATTTTTTATTTAATAACTGTTAATTAATGGAAACTTTGTAAATAAACTGTGCCACATATGATGTTAACTGTAATTTCACAGACCAGGAATGAAGCTTGTTCGTCACGGGGAAGAATTATTTGTTGAGTGACAAAAGTGATTGATCTATTTCATGATATTATCACTCGTGCATGTGAGAGATATTTACACTTTATGGTGGATATTCGCACAGCATTCGGAGAAAAATAAACAACACGTGCTCAATATTTCCCTCTTTTACATATCACGCGCAGTGAAATACTGAATAAATTGACTATTCGAAATATCAATACTATCGGGTTACCGTTTTCACTCGAATCTCTTGTGTAAAATTGGACCTTTATTGATTTTTTAAAAATTTAACTAAACAAAATTTAACTAATATGAAAGCCAAATACTTTGTACATTATTTTTCTAGACTAATCTTTCAATTAACGAAGACAAAATATTTTGTATTAGTCTGCTAATTTATTGGGCAATCATTTGTTCGTTCTCTTAATCAAGAATTCGTTTTCTACACATTGGAAAACATGCAAGAGGATGAAGAGCTTTTTTTTATAGTTTAATAGTACAAAAAATTGTGGGAACGAAATAATCTGTTGAGTATTGTGAACGTCAGCGAAATACCGCGCGTGTCTATATATAAACCGAGTAAAGTGGAATCCTCGCAAATCGATGTTCAATGCAAGAGTTATGGGTCAAACATGTGTGCATGTTTCCACATTTATAATTACATTTATAATTATATTATTAATAATACTGTGTGGCTGTAAGTAAATAATTGCATTTTCATTTTTTATAGTTTTGTAATTATTGGTAATGAAATAAACTTTTGAGAGTAAGACGTTTTAATCTGATTAGCTAATCGTGCACAAAGTTATTAAATTATTACACTCTTCGATATAAATAAATTAATATCAGTAGACTTAATAAATAACACAATAAATAATTGAGTTGCGAACGTCATTGTTTTTCTATTATATATTGAAAATGGAAATTATGTTACTGGTGATAGAATCAATAGAATGTTTATTATTCCAATACCTTAATTAATATTATTTCTTTGCCCTAGAAGGAGAATTTATTACTCTCCTTTTGAGACTAAAAATATATTATACATAAATATATTTTTGCCTTCGAGTACTTTTTATAAGACGGCTTCAGGTCTTCAGGTGTAAATACTTCCATGTCAAGACAAGAATGTGACTCGTAACTTCCTTGTGTACCGAACCATCTTTGAACTACTATAGGTGAATTTTTTCCCTTCTTATATATGGAGTGTCTACATATCTATATCTGGTCACGTTCACCAACTTTAATACCCGACAATAATAATTTAAGTAGGCAAAAAAAATTGTGTTTCTTTGAAAAATATCTCGGTGCATCTGGCATATATGGATAAGCATTATGCCCGGGTAGTAATGACCCTATAAATTTGGCTAATCTCGTGCTCTTGCACACCTACAACGTGTAGACTATTACGCAGGTACAAACTGCGATTGGAGACTGTAGATAATTAAAACGGTTTTTCCTAGTTACACTCCATTTCCTTGATTGTAATGGAAAATTTAATATTTTATTTCTTAATAACAAATCACTTCAAACTGTTTTGAAGTATTTTCCATTTTTTCTGTTGTGTTCAATTCCTTTGAAATTCATATTTGAAGTATTTTCTTTTTGTGAAAAAATTTGTTTAACTTACTTATGGTTCTCTAAGAAATTTTTGAATGTTTATATTTTGGACGTTTAGTGACTTGAGATTGGAGATCAAATTTGTTCTCCTTCTAGAAAAATTTTCCTACATTATTTTCGTTTCCCTATTCATAATGATCTTTGAAAAAAACCTGTAAAAAAGCTCTTGCTCCGAAGCAAAGAAAGGTGAAAAATGTAGTAGAGTGTAAAATACAGGACGAATTACTACTTCCAGAAAACTGTTTTGCATATTGAAGAGGTTGCATTTAAGCTGGGTTAAGAACGCCGTTGGGGTATTCAAGAAAATTTGCAAAGGTGAGTATAATTTTTTTCCAAGGTTGTATAAGAGTCGCTGCAATGCCTTTTGTTTCAAGCATAGGAATCGTATGATGTTCAAAGAAACTTGCAGAAAGGGGCTTCAAAAGAAACCAAGGAAAATTGAGCAGTATGGTATATACCTCCAGCTCTACTCCTTTTTTTATATCATATCTGACGTGTAAAAAAAAACCTATCAAATTACTATGCTCTGATAAAAGCTTTAATTAAATACATTTAAACAAACGAATTTGTTCATGAACAGCTTATCAATGAGAATCTTTGCGTGTCAATTTCGCATTTCCTCATGAAAAATGTTTTAAATTAATTAAACGTGGGTGTTAATTAATTAAAAACAACGAATAGCTTTTTTAATATATGTATAGAAATTTTCATCAAATTAGACGGGAGAATTCATTCATTTATTTTTAACTAAAAAGACATTGATGACTTTGAAAGGAAAATTTGCATCATTGAGAGATTTTTTTGCCTTTGTTTCCTGAAATCTGGCCTATTTTCAGATAGATCTATTTTCTATATGTAATACAAGGCACTTGTATACCAACACTCAATAATTTACTGCACTTCGTTTAAATAGATTACATCGTGTACGAGGGATTCTACACGAACCGAGCTCTCTATTAATTAGGTCCTTTATGAACCATGTGTATACCGTTGCATTTCACACATATCGATGTAGATACATCCACACGAAAATTTAAACAGACTTTCAAAGACTAAGTGCATTCGCGCAAGTATCGGTGACTTCTCAGTATGGAAATTGAAATTGATACTAAAAGGTTTTATCACATTTATCGTCAAACTTATCTAACTAGAAAAACGACGAGTATAATTTTATTGAATATTTCACCTTCAAATTTTAAATACTAATTTTTATGAGAAATTTTCTGTACACTGAGAAAAATGTTTAATGCGGACAACAAAAAATTTTGTTGCTATAAAAGCAACAAAGATTTTTGGTTGTGCCAACCAAATTTTTGTTGAACCAACCAAAGTTTTGTTAATTCAACCAAAACTGAGATTTTGTTGTTTCAAATGAATTTTCTTGGTTCAACAAAAAGTTTGTTGAAAGAACCAAGATTTGGTTGGCACATCCAAACAATTTTTGTTGCTTGTATAGCAAACATTTTTCTCAGTGTAATATTTAACTTCGGGAATTTTCTATTTCGAAAATATTTATTTTTCGGGAATTTTAAGTTTCAATTATTTTCAATTTCGAACCAAATATTTTCATATTATGTTGAAGTTTCAGACGTCTAGTCTGTCGAAGTTTTTTAATTTTTTAATTGTTTATATTTATTAGATTTAGAGTATCACAATAAAAGAGTTTTAACGAACATTTTTTATTTATTTACTAGTAGAAATTTACCAGGAGTTGCCCGAGATTTTAAAAGATTTTAGTGATTTTAAGGAATTTCAAGATAATTTAAGAAATTTCATTTGATTTTAGGAAAGTTCAAAGAATTTTAAGGGATTTCAAGAGATTTTAAGTAACTTCAAGGGATTTTCAAAAAAGTTCGAATTAATTTAAGGATATTCAAGAGTTTTCACAAGATCTCAATGTATTTTTAAAAGTTTGAAGAGTTATCAAGAGAATATTTCCGAGATTTCTAAAGATTTTATACAAGATTTCAAGAAATTTTAAGAAATTTAATCAGGTTTTAAGTGGCTTCAAGGAATTTCCATGAATATATTCTAATATAGACGAAATCAAAAGAAATCCCTTAAAATATTCTTAAATTATTTGAAATTTTTAAAACGTTCTGTATCTTCCTTAAAATCGTTTAAAAATTTTATTAGTTCATTAATATTTCTTGAAATATCTTGAAATCTCGTGAAATCCCTTGAAATCTCTTAAAGGGACTTAAAGTCCCTTCAAATTTCTTGGAGTTTCTTAAGTTCCTGAAAATGACATGAAATCTCACAAGATCCTTGAATATTTCTGGAAATCCAAATTAAAGAAATCCTTGAAATCCTAAAAAGTCCTTAAAATTACTTGAAATCTTTTGCAAACCTTTAAAGTCTTTAAAATTCCTTTTTTTAAGAAATCTCTTCAAATCCCAGACAATGTTGGGTAAATTTTTGTTAGTAGATAAATACAAATTTCGGGTTTTGGAAACATTTTTTAAATATTTTTATTACAATAGATATAAAAATAAAAAATCGTGAACTAGACGTCTGAAACTTCAACCAGATTAGTTTCATTCCAGTCGGAAGTTTTTAATTCGAATATATTCGAAGCCCATTAAAAATCAATCCAAACCTTTAATCCAAACCTTTAATCCGGTCAATCCGAATGAATCAGAATTAATCCGAACTTTCAATCCAAATCTTTCGGAATCATTTAGATTGATTCGAATAGATCGAATTAATTTGGATCCACTTGGATTGAAAGTTCTAATTGACCGGATTCATTCAGATTAAATGTTCGAATTGAGTTCGAATGGGCTGCGGATGATTTCGGATTGGCTCGGATAAAAATTTCGGAATGATTCGGAAATATTTCAACATAAATTCCATGAAAAAGATATTCTCGCAAGCTTCCCTTTGGTTATTGTTTTTGAATCTCTGAGGAATCTAAATTTATGTATTCTTCCTTTCTTGTATTTCCGTTTCCGTTTAGCACCCACTTTTCCCGTACATGTCAATTAGTGTATGATGAACGTGCACATATTCCAAAATGATTGCGCATGTCCGCTTTGGGGTGTTTAGACTCGCGCTCTTCTTGGATATCAGTTGGCCGAAAGCCTTTGCAAAGAGACGTTGCGTCTCGACAGGTGGACTTGTCGGGCGAACACGAGGCCACCAAAATTTCGAAAATATTCAGAGAAAGACTTTTTCAAAATTGCAATAAAACACAGATTGGAAGTTAATTTATTTTTTAAATTCAAAATCAAGTCAACTATCATCTCTCGTGGCAATCAGCATAAAAGGTAGACACTGAAAGAAAATGTTAATGAAATGTTTGTGAAAAAGAAACATAATATATTTCATATTATATATAAATATAATAATAAATCTGTATAAAATTAGGAATAAATTAATAAATATTTCAAATTTTTTATAATGAATTCGCGAACATTGCAAAAAATTGGCGGGAAAGTCACTAAATCGGTAAATCTAATTTTTAGAAAAACAGCGTTTTGTTAAAAAATATAGCTGATGCATCAGGGAAAATAATTTTGAAATAGCAAATATTCTAATAGGATAAATATCTTTGCTAATTGTAAATGTCGTATCCACGGCTCTTGCTCGTTTCTCAGACGACTGAATTTCATGAAGTAGAAGAACATTAACGACGTTGAGTTCCGAGCAGATCCAAAAAACTCTTTGAATTAGTGCACTACCTGAGTGTAATTCTCGGAACCTGAATTTATCTCAATTAAAATAGTGGACGTTTAATATCAATTAAAAATTGTGTATACAATCTCTTTCATTATTCAGTTTTGTTGGAATACCATTTTAGAAATAAATCTTCTTGACTTTCATAAAATTAATCTTTTTTATTTCTGTTATTTATGCATTTGAAGTATTATACAATTTTTAACATGATACCTTCTATTGTAATCAAATCTCCTTTATACGTCAAATTATACATGTTAAATGATACTGTCAGTGTACGGTGTACAGTAATTTGAAGCGGACGTATATATCGTCAAATCCAAAGTCAAATGATGTGTGAAATTAATCTTTCGTTTGTGGTGAAGACAGCTTTCAATGACAGCGGATGTGAAAAAGCATTGAAGGATGAGCGACCTCAGAAAAAGTACGGGGAAATCGAAAAAAAATTGTTCTACATCATCCAGAGGGAAAAAGGACTTTTAAGAGATTCTTGAACTTTTGGTGAGTTAATGCATATAGCGACGAGAAAAATTTTACTTTATAAACTTTCTTGAGAATCTTTCGCTTGGTCCAATTCCAAATATTCTTACTAGTCTTCATCCGAACTTTGGTATGACTTTTCAATTCAGTGTAATCCATTTTCTTCTCATCTTTTAAGTAATTGAAAGTATCTTATTAATTATAAAACTTTCATCAAATTATTTCCATATGCTTTTTATGAAAACAATTAATATTTTTATTTAAAACTTCATTCAGTTTTATTCTCAGCGCGTCTATAACATTTTTATTGCAAAAAATCATATGGGTGTGAACCAAAAAAAATACTCAAGGTTGTATTGGTAAATAATATTACATTACAGTAAATAGTATAATACATATTTGAGAACATTCTTTTTGCTTTATACAGTATTACAAACTCGAATTTTACAGTACTTTCTATCGACTTTCGATACTCTATTTTCAATAGCAGGTTGGTAGTGTCTCTCTGCCAAACCTTTCAATTTTTTTTTTGTTTGCTTTGTGCTTTTTAATCAAATTTAATTGATTTTCCTCTCCACTAAGAACAGAAGGCAAAATGAAAATTTGAAATTGAAATTGAAGAATTTCTATTTGAAATACTTTTATTGTTTCTTTTTAAGGAATTTGCAAATGTGTGTTCTCTCTAAAACTGGATCAGTCAAATTCCACTGAAATTTTCAGTCATCTTCACTAAACTACTAAAAATTTCAGTGACTTTTCACTGATTTCCAGTAGATTTTTTACTGATTCAAGTTTAGAGAGTTGGAAAAAGAGGGTTCTAAGAGAGAGTTCGAATTCAAAATGTAAAGAGCTTATTTCTAAGTTTATAATAAAAAAAGAGTGAAGTATCTCAAAGGAAAACTTCACTTATTTATCGCTTCTGAGAACAAAGCTGCATGAACAGAGTTATTTTTAAAAAATCGAACATTCAATCTACCTCAAGTCGAGTACTTGAATTATACATAATACTCTGAAGACTTGAGAGCCTGTAAATGCCTCTTGATCACAAATCTCCTTAACCTGCTTCCTTATCGGTAACCCGGTTTGTTGAATTGACCTAGGTATGATATTCCCAAATCCCGAAATCCAATAGCCAATGACCGAAGAGGTATATATATTTTCCCCGACAGCTGACGATTTAATTTTCCGATATCACATCCAGACACACCAGACGCAAAAACTCCCCGTGTTGAAAACCACCCCTGGATGAATTTGATAGACACGGCTTGTTTCTACTGTGAAAAGCTGTCTCAAATCTAGAACATTTAGAGAATAATCGAAAATGAACAAAACGAGGGTCCATACTTAATTTTTATCGCTAAATTACACTCCTGGGCTTATTTAGAAATAAAAAATACCCTTTACAGAATCTTATAATTCCTTGTTTAATAGGAATCTCAATAAATTTCATATAAAATTCCTTAAAATCCCTTTAAATTTCTTTAGATTCTATGAAACCCCAATAACCAAATTCTTTAATATTCTTTTAATTCAAATAAACGTAAAATTATTTCAGTTATTTGAGTAGATGAAGTAATGAAACCAATCAACATCATGAAATTGTTACCAACGAAAATATTCCATTTTCAAAATACAATTAAATATGGAATTTCTCTATAGAGAATGTTTCAAAGAGTACTTTCAACTGAAATTGATTTTTGAATTGCATTCTTTCACACGTTTTACACGAGAGAGAATCATTGTAATTGAAAAATGGTTTATTATTATTATTAATGGAATTTCTATGTATAGATGGTGAAAATAGACAGTAATTCCGATCACTGATATGAAATTTATTTCCGGTTGTCAAAAGCGTCCTATACATGAAACTGAGTTTTCAGTCAGTTGAGAGAAATTTTCCATCAATGAGAAATAAATGGGAAATGACAATAGTATATAAAAATCAACTACATCACGCATCATTCTCTGAAATAAATGTAAGCGAGTGGCAGAATATTGGTTTTGGTTAGTGCCAATCGCTGTGGTAAATTGAGATTAATCGACAGACACAACCTAGCTATGTGCTAGATTTAATTCAACCTCGTACCAGCAATGCTCAAATAAATTCTTCGGATTCAAGGAAAATTCCCTTGCAAAATTTAATGTTGCACGACGAGATGAGAAGATCGTGAAATACGCTTAATTTTACTCAAGTCTTCTTTTATTATTTCTCAGTTTGCTCGAACTCCTCGTTTAATCTCGTTATCAAGGGTCGAGACGTCAAAATTTTAAACATTCAACTTAATTTGTGTTCCCTGATATTTCCAAGACTAAGTTTCCAGTTGAGAATCCAGCATTTTTCATATTATTTTATGGCTATTCTGCTTATTTTTTTATTTGATTTTTGAAATTTGAATATACCTCCCCGAGCATTTGTTAAAAGAAGAAGTTCGCACAGATGAATTAAAAACAAATATTTTTGAGATTGCGAAGTAATAAATTCCGCAATCTGTATCCAAGAATCTACGAAAGAATTTTTAATAAATAGAATTTAATTAATATGCCTACGCGTGGAGATATTTCCGTACGATTAGCTGGAATTTTTCGGTAAAAATATCGAGGATGGAAAGGTGTTGAGTATACCGAAATTCGAGTACAAATAACCGAATTTTTTCGGCATGAATAGACCACTGCAAATCTTTTACTCAATTTATAGTTCAAAGACATTAATTATTTTGTGAAACAAAATAATATAATAATTAAAATAATAACATCAATTTACCCTTTTCCTTATATATAGAAATTTATATATTTTAATTATTTTATTAAATTAAAAGCTAATAAATGATTTATTTTATACTAATTAACTATTAATTTCTTCCATCTTAGGAAATGAAATATAGGTTCTAGGCTTTTAAAAGTTTGAAGACTAAACTAAGCTTCCCTGACGTATTTGACGTAGCGATGTACTTTTAAACGTCACTTACCTTTAAGCCTTTTCAAAATACTTATCACCTACAGATGTGACCTTTTTAATTAAACTAAACTAAATTCCAAAGAGATTTGGGAAAGTAGAACATTAAAAAAAATTTTCTTTCTGTTTGGTACTTAAAATTATACGAAATATGTAAAAGTATGGTAATAATTATAATTTAAAATGCTTAATTAATAACTGGTGAATCCTTTTATTGTTCTACATAAGAAACGTAGAAAATTAGAAAGCTATATAAAATGTAGATTTAAATTATTCAAAGTCCTTGTCAATACAAATTTTATCTGAAATCATATAAAATATTTGCGTTCTCTAGTAGTTTAGTTTTAGAAGATTTTCCGATATCGACTGAACAGTTACGTTCTAACGTCCTTTTAATTAATATCACATTTCAACTTTGCGACAAGCACTTGACGGACTATATCCACCCAGTGAAAACTTTTTAATTGGCATTATCTTTTGATATGAATTAAGTAAGTACCTAATTAAAATTGTAATGAGCGTTTGAAGATTTCTGTTTCAAAAATTAAGAATCAACCTCTTATAATAATAAAAAGAAGTGTAGCCTGAGGGTAAAAATATGACAGGTCATTTTGAGAATATATACTTTATAAATTGCATACATATATCGATTCTGTGTCATAATCCAACATCAAGGATAAGAAAAATGTAATCTTTTTCTGAAAGGATAATACCATCATTAGAGAGTGAGATATCGGTTCATCTGGATATAGTGAAAGACGTGTTCAAGAATTATTGGATCCTTATGCCCACAGCATCCTTATATTCATGGCACGCGAGCGCGAAAAGTCGATTTATTCACTCCGCGCTTTTCAAATAAAATAAAAACTCAACTCGCACATAGTCCATAGGTCGTTTGAATACATCATTGAAGATTACATACATCTATAGTGATTCAAATACGTGAATAATCCATTCTTTGAACTTTACTCGTTTTTTTATACACCACCCTTTGAATGAATATTGCATATAAAATATTGAGATTTGAGTAAAGTCGAAGCTTCTCAAAGTTATTTCTCGCACATTAAATAATAATAAATAAAAGTAAGAATTCATTGAACGAATTTTCAATTAAAAAAGCTTCTTTTCCCCAAGGTTCAAAAATACAATGCGAAATTCGCAGAGAGTAACCACCTCGTTAGTTACAGTGCTGCACTTTACCCAAAACAACCCATAAATACCTCGGGTAAATTTCCTCGTGGGTTGAAACTCAAACATGAAAGCTTAAACCTTTGCGATACTTTGCCGCAAGCTTTTTCATTATTCTCTATCCGATTCTGCATGTGTACTCCTCTTTTTTATTCGCTACCTCTGGCTTTTCTTTCAGAAATAAAAGCTCCCATTTCTCCTATTTATCCTATTTCCAGGACGTTATTCCAATAAAACGATATATAAGGCACCTCTCAAAGCGACGGCCCATTTCCGTATTTCGATATCAAAAAACTATATTGTATTCCTCGACAATGTCTCAGAAGAATAACTGGCAATATTTAAAGTTGGAGATTCATTCCAAGTTAGACATTGACACTTTTTCTCTGTCCTAATGTATATGTCTTCTCTCTGCTTCCGCAATGCTTCAATTCAAACTTAAAGGATTCGATAAATTGCATCTGTTCCTGCATTACTTTTTCCCACACTTGATCCTCTCTTCCATATATGAAAACAATATATTATTTTGCCTAAACTTTCCATCGCCAAGATCTATACAGTATTTTCTTGAGCGATTTCAAGACAACTTTTAACGACCTCGCGGCACAATGCACGAGGCTTTACGCCATGATAAATCGACGCCCTTATTTTCTCCTTTCCATAGAAAACTCGTCAATCTCTTTTTCAATTTTTTCCAAATTTCGATTTACAAGGAGTTTTTTAAATTAAGTTTGTATTTATTGCATTATGTAATTATAATTTATGCTCTTTAAACTTGAATCAGTGAAATTTAACTGATTACCAGTCAAATTCCACTGATTTGCAGTGACTTTTTTTTCACGATTTTAATCAGTGAAAAATCTACTGGAAATCAGTGAAAATTCACTTACATTTTTAGTAGTTTAGTGAAGATGACTGAAAATTTCAGTGACTTTTGACTGACTCTCAGTGAACTTTCACTGATTAAGATCGTGAGAAAAGAGTCACTGAAAATCAGTGGAATTTGACTGATTCAGTTTTAGAGAGTGGGCAAAACCTATCGCAGTATTGTCATTAAAAACAAGTGAATATATCAGAACTTTTTTATAAAAATTAGTAAACCAACACGCGCGCGATTACATATTCCTACATATAACTTCAAGTCATTCAAAGCCCAATCAGATTTTCAACAATAATGTATTCCAGATTTTCAAAATATTTTGTGACACCATTTTTTTAGAGAGGTATTTTAAAAGGTTTCTAAGAATTTTAAGGTATTTTGACGATTTTCAAGTAATATTCACTAAATTTCAAAGAATTTTAGAATTTCTAAATAATTTTGTAGAATTTGAAGGGATTTTAGAATATTTAGTGGAATTTTAAGGGAATTTAATGGATTTGGAATGTTGTATAAAATTTGGAGGAATTTTAAGATATTTTAACATTTTAAGGGATTTGAAAGATTTGTATGAAATTTTAAGAGATTTCAAACAGTTTACATGGTTTTAAGGAGTTGAAAAATTTTTCGTGGAAATTCGAGGAATTTTTCGAGAACTTAACGTGTCGTAAGGAATATTGACGATATTTAAATGATTTTAAGAGAATTTAAGGGATATTTATGATTTATAAAAGGATTAGTGAAATATTAAAAGATTGCATGAAATTTTATGAGATTTCTAATAATTTTAATAAATTTTAAAGAATATAAATAAGGGAATATTATCGTCGAATTTTAAGGAATTTGCAAAAATTTCTACGAATTTTAACGCATTTCAGGAGATTTTTTTTTCAACTTTTAATATACTGTATGGATTTTGAAAAATTTTAAAGTTTGTCGGGTAATTTTATTGAGATATTTCAAACAATTTTTATGATTCAAAAGATTTCGTAGAATTTAAAAGAATTTGGAAAGTTATCGTCAAATTTTTAGGGATTTCAAGAGGTTTTTCTGATTTTTAAAAGATATTGTGGGTTTTTAAGGATTTCATGAACTCTTAACTGATTTTAAGGCATTTAAAAAAAATTTAAGCATTTTTAATGAGTTTTATTAAAAATTTGTGAAATTTTAAAAGTTTTCATGGTATTTTTTTTAAATATTCTATGAATGTTTAGATATTTTCCTCAATTTTAACGAGTTTTAAGAGGTTTCCAAGAATGTTTTAAGAGATTTTAACGAATTTTAAAGGATATTGAAGTTTTTTGTAAAATTTGAAGAAACCAGCAAATCATCATTGCGTTATTATTTTCTTTTCCTTGTTAAAATTTCAAGTCATTTAGAAGCCAGTCAGGTTTGCAACAACAATGTATACGTGATTTTCGAGATATTTCGTACCACCACTTTTTTAAGATAGGATATGGTGAGAAATAGGTGGCAAAAAATTAAAAGAAGCTTAAACAACCAATCGGATAATTTTACTAATTTCTCACAGAATTTAACTGTATTTATGAAAAAAAGTGAAGAATCCACAAAATAGGTGAAAAAAGTTGAAAAGGTAAAGATCTGCGATGACTAACTAAAGTGAATTGCACTAAAAAGTAAATTGCACTAAAATTGTATACAAGTGACAGAATAAAAGAACTCAAACACCACTAACATTTTATGTTTCATTTATGGTTCTCTAAAATATCTTTATTATTTCCATCGTTAAGTAATAAAAAAACTACAAAGTATTATACTAAAAGAAAACCATATATCCCGAGTCGAAATTTAAGCCCTACTTTAAACCTACAGCTCCTTATTAAGACCTGCTTTGACGCTATTTAAACTATAGCCCCTACTTTAAACCTTTTAAACTTACAGCTTTCAAATTCAAACGCTTTAAAATTAACATTTTTCTTAAATATAAAAAATAATTAATAATCAATAGAAGAGTACTTCTTACTTCTTTTTTTATTAATAATATACATATAAATTTGTAATTTATATCATAAATTATAAATTTATAATATAAAAAATATATAACTTTATTTATAATAAAGATATAATTGTTTATTTATAATTTATATCATATATAAACATATACGTTTATGTTTGATCAAAAATATATCAGGTACAAAGAATTATTAGCAAATTTATTTTATTCAAGTAACCTTTGTAAAAGGTTACAAAAATAGCATAAAATGATGAAAAAATGACATTAGTCAAACAAATTTCATATAAAAAATTTTTTTTTCATTTGTAAGTTCTTATCATCTTCATGAAAATTTATAAATAATCTACGAAATTTACATCTACTTTAATTCAATTTTTTAAGTTTTTTAATATTTTAAAATTTAATATGCAGTTGTATTTTATTCATTGTTAACGCAAAAGCTTTTTTTAATGAAATTATTTTGAGATAATTCAATAATTGTGTATGGTTGAGTGTAGCGTGGAAAAAATGTGGATCCATATGTTGCGAGTTTAGGGTCTGCAGCGTTAATGTAAGGTAGGGCCTAGAGCATCAATGTAGGGTCTGTAGCATTAATTAGCATTACCAATGTAGGTTTAAATGTATTCTTTCTAGGCCCTACTTTGACGCTAAACGTGGAAAATGGAAGATTTCGGACGTTTTTAGCGTCAAAGTAGGGTCTAAATTCAATTGAAATCATCACTTATTAAAACCTACTTTACTGCTCCCAGCGCCTACTTAAGTTAGCAGTTACAGGTTCAAAGTAGGGCCTAAATTTCGACTCGGGATGATGCTAAAGCATATGTAATGAACCATTTTCACATATATTGAAAACCTCTCTAGGGAGTTTATTTATATAATAACAAAGGTATAATACAATTATAATAATTATTATATAATGGAAACTACAATAGCATGTCATGTATAAGTAATTTAGAATATACCATAATATGAATCCTCTAATAATCTTCCCTTGTTACAATTCCCATGCCAATTTCCCAAAAGTGGAAACAGTCATTGAAAGGATCCATTGATGCTTGCTGTAGTTGATATCCGTTTTGTTACAAATGTATAAGAGATTAATCGAGCGAATGGTGGACCTAGTACTGCATACGTCGGATTGAAAAGCTGTGTGGCATACGAATTCATTGATAGCATTATGTATGGAGTTATGGTGGATGTTACCTAACTAGCATACATAGTTTAGGCGAATACGTGCTCCATCTGGCCATTGCGTTGTCCTGCGGTGCCACTAATATTTTGTTGGTATGGAAACCCTATGCATGCACACATCGGTATTATCTTATGCAAATAGATGGGAAATAGTTACACTGATGAACGCAAGCATCCATACAATAGGCAATGCGCTAGGTCATTAGCGGTATATGTAGTCTTAGTTATATGTTTCGAGCTCCTAAATTCTGTATGTTCAACATGTATATATAAGAGAACAATAGAAGGCATGGAACATCTCCGAGGCAGAGTCGACCCCAGAATGTCTTAAATCTAATTTTAAGAACATTTCAAGCATAAAATTACAAATTGGAAGCTGTCTTATCACTTGTCAAGTTAATGATGATATGGTGGTTAAAATCTCGTTATATATTATAATAATGGTTCAGGTTTTTAAGGGCTTTATGTCATTGATGAAATGGAGTATTAAAGAGGAATCAATTTCCTATGTATGATGAACTTCTTGCGATTGTATCGACATATTGTGTGTTGCGAATCCGATAACGAGACAAGCTGTTGAAACTTTTGCCAGGTTCCTATATAGAAGTTAGTGGTAAAGTTTATCAAAGTTTGATGATGCTAGAGTTTAAAGTAAAGGGAGAATCTGTGACAAGACAATGACAATAAAACACTTCATAAAGTGTTTTATATTGTTTTCTTATTTATTCTTCTTTCTAGATATGTTAAGTATTATTTGAAAAAAATGTGTCTTATGTAAAAAATGATCTTACCATATATATCTCGAAAATATAGAACATTTCCTTAAAACAGTTTAAAATCCTTTGATATCAAATTGTTTAGAATCCTCTGATACTTTTTTAGCAAAAGGTGTAGAAAATCGAAAAATTATGTATAATATTCGTAATCTTTGCAAAGAATTAAATATAAAAATAACGTTTAGCCAAGAGGACAAAATATATAGTTATATCTCTGCGAATTGAATGTTTACCTAATTGTGCCAAATATATCTCCAGGTTTTCAGGGAGAATTTTTTAACTCTGCCGCTACGTGTTTAACTTGCATAATCGATGAGTGCTTCAAATCACGTATTTCTCCCAGAATCGATCGGCCCGGTTTAAAACATTATTTCTCTCCCGATAATAGACTTGAGAATCAAACCTGGTTCAGTCACTTCTTTCTTTCTCTAAAACTATTTTATCGTTCTATTTTAAAAATAAATCTTAAAAAAATGACGTGTATTTTTAAAAGGGTATAGATATTTCTTTTTATTCATTGAATCCTTGAACTAATTCGTGAATGAACAAGACGAGAAATTCAGTTTCTTTTGCTCGATTGAAAGAATAAATAAAGATAGATAACATGAATTTAATACCTTGTAAATCCTCATACAACAATACCATAAAATATTTTAATTAATGTATATATCACTGTGAAAGACACGTAATCATTTTTTTTTTTTCGCACAACTGAGATGTCAACAATTTTATAATGTTTTTAAATTACTATAGACAACTTATGCATAAAATTGATTATCCGAGAATTATAATGATTTTTTTATGTTTAGGCCTTGATTTTGGGGGTGATTCCAGAGGGGTGGGTGGATAAAACTTTAGAATTCTTTGGACATCAAATGGAACTATATTATTTTTAAAAGAATAAAATTTTAGGTTTCCTATTTTTTACAAAAGAAAAATTTCTCGTTTTCGTAAACGTTACAAACTTTACAAAGTTTTATAAAGAGATAAGAGAGCGATATTTTTACTCGACTCTAAAGAAAAAATATTGACTTTGTCTTAACAGTGATAGACACATCAAGGCTATCGCGATTTCTAGCAAGGTCAAGACAATCTCGAGAAATTATTTATTTTTAAAAAAAATCATACAAAATTTGTTCATAACTAATATTTATTTACAGAATCTCGTCCTTAATTTATACATTGTTGAAGAACCATGATTATTGGCTTAAAATAATGAAAACTAATAAAGTTCGAACTTTATCAATGTATCACGAAAGTAAGTCAAAGACCTTTCTTGTTGAATTTCGAAAGACACCAAATATACATTTCTTATGTAGTTTAAAGATTCCTATAGTACTTTGAAATGTATTTTTAGCTCTCATTTACCTGAAAATGATGCGAGCTAGTTATTTATTAATTATGAATTCATTATTATTCATTCGAAGGAAAAAAATGTTTAGGGGCCATTTCATTTTCAATTAGTAATGAAATTACAAATTTTCGAATTCTAAGACCGACAGTATCTTCAAAAAAAATTTGTTTGTTTTATAGGAGTTATTCCTCAATAAATAACAAATACTTTCTAGGAGTGAAAAAAATGTTGGACTTGAATTGGTATTTTTTAAAAATTGAAGACTGAGATAATTAATTTTCAGACATAAAAGGGTCTAGCAGAACTTATAAACAATTTTTTAATAACAAAAGAAAATTTATGCTAATCGAGGGGTTGACAACTCGGCTTCTGACTTCAAGATATGTCAGGATATTTCAATGACTTCAGAAGATTTCACTGACTTCAGGAGATTTCAAGAAAATTCAAATGAATTAACGTGATTTCAAATAAATTCAAGTGACTTCAGAAAAATTTCACCATCAATTTAATGGTGAATTAAAGTGAATTCAAGTGAATTCAAGTGACTTCAGAAGATTTCAAGAAAATTCACCTGACTTCAAAAGATTTCACTGACTTCAGGAGATTTCAAGAAAATTCAAATTAATTCACGTGATTTCAAATGAATTCAACGTGACTTCAAGTGACTTCAGAAAAATTTCACCATCAATTTAATGGTGAATTAAAGTGAATTCAAGTGAATTCAAGTGACTTCAGAAGATTTCACTGACTTCAGGAGATTTCAAGAAAATTCAAATGAATTAACGTGATTTCAAATGACTTCAGAAAAATTTTACTATCAATTTGATGGCGAATTAAAGTGAATTCAAGTGACTTCAGAAGATTTCACTAACTTCAAGAAATTTCAAGAAAATTCAAATTACTTCAGAAGATTTCACTGATTTCAAGAGATTTCAAGAAAATTCAAGTGAATTCACGTGACTTCAGATATTTCAGGAGAATTCAGAAGATTTCAGAGCAAGTGTATACCTAGTTTCACGAGTTGTCAACCCCTCGATACCAATATTTTTCCACAAAACTGAAGAAATTTAAAAGATAGCGTTCGTAAAATTCAAAAAATCACTTTTTTCGGGCACTATACAAATTTTTCAATAGAATGAAATTAAATGCAACAAAATATGTAATTCTCTATGAAGTTTTTATTCAAGAGTATTATAGGTACAGATATTTTGTATGTATGGTGAATCCTATATGAACTTAATCTTACTTACCTTCGCGCTCCTCATGGCTCAAGGACACATTAGCACCTTGGGCTGTACGTATATACCGATTAACAGGATCATAGTATATACCAATTGGCTCAGGCCCAGTTGATACAAGAAGATCTCCATTTGGCAATATTATTGGTGTACCATATGGTATATTGCGTCGAACTGTATATGATTTCCTGCGTCTATCATAATTAATCCTTATTGGTGGTACTCCTGGGGTAGGCATAACTGGGCCTGGTGGGCGAGGAGCAATATGTCCTTCCCCTCCATGTTGAGACTGTGAACTTAATTCTGTAAAAAAATGGAAATTTGAAAATGTAAATTACAAAAGAAATTACACAGAAAAAATTACGGAATTTATCAGTCGATACTTGAATATAATACACCAGATTTCATAATATTAAAAATATTTACAATATTCAAAATATTGAAACACTTAGAAAATTAGAACACTAAATTTTTTTAAATTGAGTTTAATTCTAAAAGAGATTGAAGCTTCTAAGCTCGAATTTTGGAACGAATTTCAAAAGTGGATTTAATTTCAAATCCAACTGAGTAATTTCGATTTCGAGAAATCTTACGTTGGAAAAAAGCTTAGAAGCTTCAATTTCTTTTAGAATCCAACTCAATTTAAAAAAATTCAGTGTTCTAAACGTAGGCAAAAAAAATACCAATTTGCACTGAAAATTTGAACTTCTAGGCTTAATATATAGTTCAAATTTTTAAGGAAAAATCTAACTACTTATAATAATAATAATATTGTCTTGTATGAGACTTACGAATGGAACTGAAGAGAACCATAAAGATGAGAAATAGAGTGCTAATAACGATCTTCATTTTTTTTTTGAAATTTGAAAACTGACTTCTGAATTTTTCTGACTAATGAATTGGAATATATTCACAGCTTTATATACTAACCAACCTTGGATAAGACAATATTAAATTTAAGTAGACAACATAAATTTATTACCTTGTTACTCCTCATATAACAATAAAATTTTTTAATTAATGAAGATTAAATGTCATTGTTTGTGAGAAACACATAGTTATTTTTGGTACCCCACACCCTTGAGACTTTTGAAATTGTAGAATGTTTTTAAATTATTAGATGATTTATACATAAAAATGATTATACAAAAATTAGTCATGCTGAAATAATCGAGCACATCTAGTGCTGAATTCAAGTTTCAAAATTTCAAGAATAAGAAGCGCGAGTCGAGATTTTATTTTATCGTACAACACTAATATTTATTTTCCAGAATCTCGAATACACATAACGTTTCAAAATGTGTGTAGTCAGTGTACATTTCAGTTTGAAATTAAGTAATATTTGGGACTGATATGATATATTTCAAATATACCCTTTATATTATAATATGATTGTTGGCTTAAGATAATGAAAACTAATAAAGTTCAAATTTATTATAAATTTATTACGAAATAAGACAAAGTCATCCTTCATCAAATAATCTTGAATTTCGAAAGTTACTTGGAAATCATACGAGCTAGTTATTCATTATTTATAAATTAATTATTGTTCATTCCAAGGAAAAAAATGTTTAGGCGTCATTTCAAACCATCAGAGAAAAAACAAGGACTGAAAGTGTTTACAGCTGAAATCAGTTTTTAGGCTGAATTTCAGCCTTAAGTCAGTTTTTAGTCTTGTTTTAAGACTAAGAAGTCTTGTTTTTAGATTTCTTAGTCTTAAAACAAGACTAAAAACTGACTTAAGACTGAAATTCAGCCTAAAAACAGATTTCAGCTGTAAACAATTTCAGTCCTTGTTTTTTCTGTGATTAATACCTAAGAGTTTATAAATAGGCCAGAAAGTTTTGAAGCGGTACAGATTTTAATCGTTTCTCATTTGAAACACTCCTCGTGAGTTTTACATGAAACTTTCGGAAGTTCGCGAAATAATAAAGAAATTACTGTCGATTTTAGAGAAATCTTGAAAAAGGATTCATACAATTTTCCTTCTGCTCTAGTTCTCGTTTCTTTCAAAATCTTGTGTCATTTCATAATGTTTGCCTTTAAATTCCAGAAATATTGTAAAGAGACCTTTTCGGATTTTCCTACTAAATGGATTGACTCTAAATACTTTCTCTCGCAATTTAATTCCCGTGGAACCTTCTTCAGAATATCTTCTCTGTTCCGTTTTCACTGACTGATAAATAACGTAATATATCATCAAAAGAATTTTCCTTCTTCTCCCTAAAACGAGGGTAAAGGAAAAAAGGTCTGGGAGCATTTTAATGCACCTGAGCGAAGATGGTTTTAGTTATTTTCGTTTTTTTTCTCCCCCTCTCTCTCTCTCTCTCCTACTCACTGTCTTTGCACATCAGCATTACTTCCTCATTAACCCAGATCTCGAAAGCCAGTCTGACTCGATAATACGTCAGAAGCATTCAAATAGAAATGCACGATAGAAATAAAACTTTTAGGCATTTGACCTAACTTTTTTGCTATAAAAACCGCAGTTCCGATTTTTATAATGCAGACGATAATATAAATATATTTATAAGCTTTTATAATTTATTTTCATATTTTCTTTAACATATTTAATAATTCTTGATTTGCCTTTAAATACGGACGATTCATAGAGTGGAATGTTTTTTCATATTTACCTTTTTCAGCTTCTAAACTAACTTGAATTTCTTCCAGACCGTGAAATCCTTTAATAATTTCTACAACTTTAATAAATTTTGTAAAATTTTTTTTCTGTGTCTATACTGTCTAAACTTGAATCAGTGAAATTTAACTGATTACCAGTCAAATTCCACTGATTGTCAGTGACTCTTTTCTCACGATTTTAATTAGTGAATAATCTACTGGAAATCAATGAAAAGTCACTGAAATTTTTAGTAGTTTAGTGACGATTATTGAAACTTTCAGTGAATTTTCACTGATTAAAATCGTGAGAAACGAGTCACTGAAAATCAGTGGAATTTGACTGATTCAATTTTAGAGAGTAAACTGTTTGACAGCAAACAGATTTGGCTGTCAAAAATTATTGACAAAAATAATTTGAAGATATAGTTTTCAAAATTGGCTCTTCGACACAATGTGTGCAATTTCCAAAAATCAAATCAAGTTTTTGACAACAATGTTTTGATATTTTCGACATATATGGTAATATCTTTTTTTTTAGATCGGAAAATAAAAAGTAAAATTTTCATGACCGCTTTTACTAACTTTCCTGCTTTTACGAGATTTTTCAACTATAAATGAAAGAAGTGGGTAGGTCTTTTTTTAGTCTCCTGAAAAATTCATTTTTTTGTGTAGGTCGTACGCCCAGCTACCCCTTATTCATTGAATGAACTCTTATGATCTAAACGGTCTGAAAATTCATGGAGGTCGTAAATATTTTTCTTAGTTGTAGAATCCCTTTATACCGAGTAAATTTAGAGCAATTTTCTTTACAAAGTACATTGTTGTGTCTCATATTGTTACTTATTAAGATACATAAAAAGAGTTGGAAGTAAGGGTTACGAGTTCACTGAGTAGAAAATACTGCAAGAAAACTTTAGAGGAAACTTTAGATGAAGTCGATAAAAAGTTACATTTATATTAGGAGCTAGAAAGTCTATAAATTAAGGGCACTGTGCTAACTATTTTGTTAAGTTTATTATTTTTTTGAGTTTTTTTTCTATTTTTTTCTATTTTTCTTAGGGGAAGCCAAATCTTATGAAAATCAAAAAATACTTCATCTCACCTGGTGCTCGAAAACCTTAACATTTTTCTTTGCTAAGAAATAATCTTGACCTGAACTTTCTACTTCAAAACTAACGATCTTTATATTTTGTTTTGAAGGAGAAGAAATTACCCACTCTAAAAGCAAAGAAAAACATGGAGGCAACTTTATGGTGTTGCTCAGAAACTATTCCAAGATAAAGCAGTTCGATCAAGAATTCTGTGTCGCAATCTTAACGATTCCTTTTTTTTTTTTAGAAGAAACTAACTTTTTCTCTAAATAAACTCAAAGGCTTTTCCCTACTGACAGAAAATTCTGTAATTGTCCAATATAAAATTCAAGGATGAGGTCCTTTTCTATAAAAACAACTGACAAAAACCATAAATGATTGCCTGGCTGTTTGACGTTAATGGAGTTTTTTTTAGAAATGTTATTTGAGGCTTACACACCCTAAATAAGCAAATTTCTCGATCAAGTGGGTAGGGTGGCAAATTGTTCTTCGTTATAAGTGAAGTAAATTTTGATTGATTATGTATATATAATTATGTATACATATATTTATTTATCTATGTGAATAGCACAGATATGAACTCAGGTTTATCTATCTAATGAACGCATTCAATCTTTTGATAAGTTTTCCTTACATTAAAGTTTATGCGAAATCTGAAATCAATTCAAGGTGCCAAAAGAGCGGCTGAAATGGACGAATCAAAACTAGGACGAGATGCTATCCATATCCTGAAATAAATAGAATTTGCTGTAATGGCATCTGTACAGCGATATCATTTGGGTCGTGCAACTGTTCGATATTGCCTGCCATCGTCATTGCGAAGTTCAAAGCTCTAATGAAATGGTTTCTAGCAGTTAGTCGTGATATACACAGAAAACGGAGAATTTATGATCCAATTGAACAGAAATAGTGTGTCTTGTATTTTTGCTGATAGTGAAAAACACAGAGGTCTTTAAACTATACTCGAATCTAAAATATAACATCACAATTTAAACTCGTTTTCGAAATCGCTATCTTTAATTCAAGCCTCTTTCCTGTTCATAAAAATTATTATCCGGAAACAGAGTGAGGAAAAAGTCTATAAACACGTGTACACGAAAATGAATAATTCTCATTAATTTACCGACTTTTTCCTCCAGTACTTTTCCAGTTCTAGAACTGAATTTTAGTTTACTTTTCTCGCGATTAGACGTTTAATTAAAATTAATTTTGTTGTTCGACCTGACGATGTAAAACCGTCACGGTGAACTTTAATTATAGCAGGGACGAACAGCTATGTGATATAATTAGCATGCATAAGTGATTTATCTGCAGGATTTCATTTAATTAAAGGGAATACAAAAATTGTCATCAAGGATTGAACTGAATTTAATTTCCATAAATAAATTGCCTATGTGTGTAACATTAGGGTGGTCCAAAAATGCATTGCAAAATTTTTTTTCACCCTACAGGGCAAGTACCCCCCCCCCAAAAAAAAAAAAAGTTTCCACTTCCGGAGAAAATAATTACATTTTTTTTTTCGAAATTCGAATATTAACACGTGCCACCGGGCACTTCAAAATCCCATTTAATTAACATGGGGAAATTTTGGATTCTCGAAAAATTGAACTCATACTTCAGGGTTTGATCGAATCGTGTCAACTTTTTTAGGGATTGAAGAGGAGTACCCATGAAATAAAACCATAGTAATAACTTTCATTTTAAACCCACCCTTACCCTTTTTTTAAAATGTAGTTTGTTTTATTTTTGGGTCATATTTGGGGCGCTGTGGGGGATAAGGGTGGGTTAAAAATAAAAGTTATTAGAATGGTTTTATTTCATGGGTACTCCTCTTCAATCCCTAAAAAAGTTGGCACGATTCGATCAAACCCTGAAGTATGAGTTCAATTTTTCGAAAATCCAAAATTTCCTCATGTTAATTAAATGGGATTTTGAAGT
>UCOH01007022.1:0-15393 GCA_900474275.1 Synergus japonicus
AAATAAATCCTCCCCGAGTGAATTTACCCTCATCCCCACTCTCCAACGACGAAGAGTTCGATTCCTTTGACGCGATACGTGATTATTTGTGTCACGCGATCTTGACACCGCCGCCTACCCGTGAAGAGACAAACAAGGGCGCGGATTTCCATCAGGAAAGCCAAAACGCGGTTCCTCAGGGATACGAACCCGCCACCCCACGTCCGGATTTTCCAGCCAGCGCAGTGCTAAGCCTCGACACATCGTCGGTGGATCTTTCCCCCGAGAAGTCAAGACCCGTGGTGCGGGAGATTATACCCTTGATCCGCAGTGTGGTAGTGGTACCTCACTTATCAATAGCCGCCGTCCCCGGACCTCCACACCTAAAATTTAAAAGGGCCAATTCGCCTTCATCCTCCTCCGAAGCAGAGGATCTAAAGTCTAAGGTGCTGTCAGCCGTGTTTCGCCCCAAGAAGCACAAGAGGACCAGGCGAGGCTGATCAAGAACATACAATCTCTTCAATAGAAGTGCCATCCCCCCCCTTCTTCTCCTCGTTTTAGCGACTGTGTCCTAAAGGAAGAATTGGACCAAGCCGGCGAGGAAAAGGCCACAAAATTGTAACCTCGACAAAATCACAAAAATAATATTTAATTTATTTTCTAAATATAATTCAATATGGGGTTACGCCTATCTCAATTATTACGACAATGGTCATTACACTTTAGATCATTAAATTCAAAGATAATTTAGTTATTAGATTTTTGACTCTCCCAAAATTTTATTTGTAAACAATGGCAACTTTATTATTAATAAAATATATTATAATAAAAAAATTCTAAACGTAAAATTACTGAAAAGTTTTAAACAAATTATTAAAAAAAGATGTTTATATAATGTTTTTTTAAATAAAAAACTCATTGTTTATTAATAAAAAATGATGTATATTTTACTTACATTTCGAGCTAGATACTTCATTTGCATTAAAACATTCAAATATGGCTGTACTTGGCCCGCATGGTGAACTCAGATGATTATATGTAAGAAAGGTCCACTTTCCAAGGTGGACCTTTTAGAGCTCGTGACCTATTAGAGCTAAGATATCCTCTTTTTTTGATTTTACACAGAATTGAGTCTATTTTAATTTCTCTCCTCTGCGTTTCGTCCGCAGATCAAAAAGAAACGAGGTATATTTGAAAGTTCCAATTTTTCGAATTTTAGTGAAAAAATGCAAAAAAAAAAGGGAGTTTTTGAGAGATCATAAATCACGTACTACTGACACCAGAAGATCCTTTTCTTTTAATAGTCGCATAATTTTGTTTACTTTATTTCATTCTCTGGCATCACTATCATAATTTTCCCATAGAATACCCTGTTACAAGAAAACTCCGCAGAGGGAAATTGCCCGGAAAAATGGGTCAAAAGTAGTCCACTTTGAGAGGTCATAACTTTTGACCTATTAGGGTTATGACTTTGGCCTTTGCGGCAAATTAAAGATAAATACATGAAATTTTTCTCATCTCGAAAAAGTGATGTTTCGATGAAATTCAGAAAAAGTGGTTTTTACATTCTCGTCAGAGAGAATGTATTAGATTTTTTTTAAATTACTGTAACTCGAAACCTATTAGAGATAGAAGGTTCGCTTATTTTTTTGTTTGTCTTAGAATTTTGCACATTATCTTTTTTAATTTGAACTTTTTTTTGTACAACGCAATGGAAATGGTCTGTCCACGCAAACTTGATTTTTGAATGTTCTTTTTAAAAAAAAACACCCTTTGGCAATCGATCCACGGCACACATTTTTAAATTTGATTCAGGACCCCATCCACAAGCTATTTCCAAAAAAAAAAATTGCGTCCGGGAATTATTACGGAAAAAAGTACCATTTGCCTGGACTATATGGCGCGGTGAGTACCACCACTTGCCGGTTATTCCGCACGCGTACCTGCATTATGCTCACATTTTGTTATCTGGGTATAAACTAAAGAAGAATGGTGTTTTGTTAAAATTTTGAAAAACAACAGCAAGTAGATAAGCGCAAGTCTCGTCGGTCTTCACTTTTTCTATTTTAGAGTAGAAAGTTTATGATTAACAGCGCCATCTGCCATAAAGAGGACATGTAAAACTCATGAAAAACATTTTTTTGTACTGAATTTGTAACAAAAAAGAGAATATCTTTTTTATTTAGAAATAAGAAAACGGAGAATATACAGTTGGTAAATAGTGGTGTCGTATTTTACCATTTGTCCTTGAAATAACATTTCTGGCTATCAGCTCCATTACTTTTTGCAATAATCTGTACTTTTTTTGAATCTACACATCATTCATTCTAAATAAATATAACTAAAAGATGTTACCTATTTAGATCACAGAAATGTTTATTTGGGGAAAATAAAACTACTTTAATTCGCAGAAATATTTGCTTCAATTTATAATATGCTTACTTAAATCACTCAATCGTTTATATGTGCTTTGCAATTGATTATGGCTGCGTATGATATGTAGTAGTTTCGTATTTATTCTTCATAACTACTTTGAAGAACTAATTTTCTCAAAGCTTAAATTAAAATTTTTCACATTAAAGTCTGTAATGTTTCAAACTCAACATTTAAAACTTAATAATTATAATTTTAATAACTTCAGACTGGGAAATTCAAAATTTAAAATCATGAAATTTTATTAATAATGAATTTAATATTTCAATTTGAGTTTAAATACATGCAAGTGGAACAAATGTTCATTTGTCCCCATAAAGAATGCTTGTATCTGTCGACGAAAAGAAAGATTGTACCTCCATTGAGTAGGCTCACAAACAGATGTTAACTCCCACACGGGATTTTGTGGTTTTTGCGGTCTAGTAGACATACGCTACTGAATTTAGGGCTCTTTGTCAAAGTGAAGCAATATCTCCAAAGATTGGTGCGATAACGCGAATCCGTCCTCCGAATAACCTAAATGTTCTACGAATACATATTCCAGGGATATTCAAGTTTCCATCCAGTAACATAACTCTTTTAATTCCAATCAGGAGATACTCAGAATATTCCAATAACCAGTAAATATCCGCCTTAGCATTGAAAAGCAAATAATAATTTGCATATTAATATATACGAATAATATTTATTGCTAGTACTCAAAAGGATTATTTTCTTGAATTATTACCATGAATTCAATGGTGAAATAGGATTTTTAATAAAATTAATTATTTCATCTTGAAATAAAAGAGCGACTCAAATGCAAACATTTATGTGTAGAAAATCATACCATACGCATCTGCTAACGGAGAATATTTGGTTTTTTCATTTCAGATAAAACTACCATGTGTTATCCTAACTTCCACAACGATACATTTTTCCAAGGAGTCTTCTAAGCCAGCGCTCAACAGCTAAATTTTCAATATTTCTGTATAAAAATTTTATGCAATTTTGTACAAATGTTGCTCTTTAATATCCTAAAAGGTGTAATAAAATAAGTCACTTAGTATATCCAAAAAAAATTGAGGAAATATATGCCTTCTTTTGACCTTTAAAACTCACGTAACTCCTTACGGGCCGTTGTAGGAATATTAATTTTAGCTTAAATATATACGGCAAATATATACAAAAGGAAGAAATACTTTTGAGAGCACCTTCAATCTTTTAAAAATTATTTTTGTTATTATTTGTGAATCACCATAATGATAATGTTTTACTGAATCACTGAATACGTTCCTATCAGAAATAGGGATGGGCAGTGACCGAAAGTGACGGCAACCGAAACAACTTTCATTATACTTTGCAAATGGGAAATATTAAAAATAAAATTTAAAACGTTGAAATATGTTGAATTTTCTAAATCCTAACCTACAAAAAGATTAAGCGAGACGGTAAAATACGAATTTTGGTGCTGCGGGAAATTAATTTAATGTAACAAATAAGTTTTAAATACATGAATAAAGTAACTTAATATATTAAAATTGTAATTATATAATATTTTAAAATAAATAAATTTCCAAAAATGATATTTTTTGTATTTAAAGTCAAGGATCCTTTTATTTAGAATAATGGTACAATAAAGAGTAAAAATTGTCTTTTATCATTACTAAAATTATAATAAAAGAATGCACGTTGAGACGATGTTTTTTTTCTATTACTATTATCCTAAATTAACGAATGCACAATGAAAAAATGGACAATACACAAAATTGGTGAGGCTCTTATGTGAATCCGCATTCTTAAATAATAGGAAACATATTAGAAATTGAACAAAGTCGTTTATCTACATATTTATTCACAATTAGTTATTATTAATTATTACAATTAATTATTTATTAAAAGTTTAAAGATAGATTAAACCACATCATTCCGATTCAGAAAAACGACATAATTTATAATTGAAAAAGCGATAAAATAATTCGGATTCATATTTTCACTTCAGATCCTTTTATTTTCTTGGTTCCATAGTTTATATCGTGGATTTTATTGAAGATTGGATTTAAAGATTAAAGATTTAAATTTAAGGGCGATGGAATCTGAAAGTAAAAACTGTCAACAAACTGTCAAAGTCTGTGGAAAGAAATGAAGCTATCATGTGGACTTGAATTTTTCCAGCCAAAGGCAAAAGAGGGAAAAATTATAGGTTTTAGATAGAAAAAAATAGAAAGAAGAAATGAATAAGGGTCACTTGATGAAAAGTTTGAAATTTTTTTTTTTTTATAGTCCTAAAATAGCGTGTAATTATTTCCTGTTAGAAACGGCGGACATTTTGACTTCCATGAAGGAAGAAACTAAATATTGCTTCCTGCTAGAGATATTTTGCAATTGACTGTAATATGGCGCGCGATTCAAAATCGAATTAAATTGACCAATCGGAGAATTTCTCTAGCAGGAAGCCAACACGTGCTGCGCGCGCAGGGTGCCACTGTCGCAGCTGTCAATATTTAGTTTCTTCCACGGAGGAATAGTAAGGAGATCGAACAATGCATTGGGAAGTGTTCAGAAATGTCAATAGAAACTGCACTTTAAGTACCAGCCTTCTTGTAAGGCACGGAGGCAGATTGTTCGCACATGCGCGGTACAATACTACCCATCTTCTTTTCTCTCGTGAATTTGTGCGAGTGAGTGGTCCGAGCTCTTCGAACTCTGCGTGTTGCTTTCAAAAGTGAGGCTATATTGTTATTATAATATTGAGCTATATGTATTATTCTCACGCCATTTTTGAAACGCTCTTAATGTACCGAAATAATTAAACGCTATTTTGGAAATATAAAAGTGAGTATTCGACAAACTTATCATCAAGCGCCCCTTATTCATTTCTTCTCTCTATTTTCTTCTATTCAAGTCCACATGTAAAGTTGACAGAATTAGACAGACGCGCAACAAGCGTCTTAAAACAGTGGGTGTCGGTAGCCACCCTACACATTAAAAATCAATAAAAAAAAGAAAAAGACTAGATTAAAACCCCTCAAAAAGTGCGTTTATTGTGGAATTGTATTATCCTTCTAATAATTTCGACATCTATGCATATTGCAAGTAGGTATACTCGAATTACTGTCTGGATGTCTGAACCCCGTTATTGTTGCGCCCCGGGGATCTGAGTTTTTCTAGATGAGAAATTTTCAAATTTCATCAGCCTTAAAGATTTCCAGTTTATATCATGCTCAAAACTATGTTAAAATAAATATGTTTAAGTTCAAAAGAATATTAAAATAAATGTGTTTACGTTCAAAATTATAAATAAATATATGTGATAAATATATGTTTACGTAAAATGTTTTTTGTAAAATATAAAATAAAAAAAAGGTTTAGTGCATCTCTACTTTTATTATCCTTTCTTAAAAAATAGATGACCTATCGAGTGTCCGCAGTTTATTCGTGATCTGATTGGTTGAGACATGGTCACGTGGAATCATCACAAGTGCGTAATGTGAAGTAATGTGTGATGTTCTAGTACACATAATGCAATAGAAAATTCTTCAAATAATTTCATTTACAATGCTTACAAATATAAATGTATTTTAGAAATTCGCTGTCACTTATAGGTTATGTTTGAACAAATATGTACTTTTCTAGTACTACAAGCTTGTATTTTATTCTTGTGACAAAAGAAACACTTCTTGCATTTATTTAAACATATTTACGTATTCACTTTTAATAAAATACATTCAGTTTTCATGTAAATTAGATGATTTCAGGATTTCACGATGACCCGTCAGGTGACGGTCAGATTTCATGAAATCGGTCAGGTGACGGTCACTTCCCATCCATAGTCAGAAAATATGTCTGACAGATATTTATTGGCAGATGGAATATTAGAGCCAAGTTCTAATCTAAAAATTCAATTTTCTCATTTTATTCAACAAATATTAAATTTGGAATTTTTTACCTCTGTAGAATTTTTGCATTTTTAACTAGAATTGTGCGTATAGGGCGAGAAAATATTTAATTCAAATATTTTTTAAGTGTAATGAAAGTACACTCATCTCCCGATCGAGGGCACCGCTCAGGGGTCGAGTGCCCCCAATCGAATGGGATTAAAATAGCTCCTTTTGGGCTCCTCAAAAATACCCACTCTGATTTTTTTGCTGCATCCTTTCATGCCAAAAACTACCCTCTTAATGCCGCACATATATGATTTTGCTGAAAAGTATTATTTTTTAATCTTTTGCATATTCAAAAGCAATTTTTTATTAAGAAAGAGTTCTAGGAGTTCTGATGAGAGTTCCCCAACCCCCCCCCAAAAAAAAAAGAAAAAAGTTCTATCGAAAAGTCCTATACCACTTTTCAATGAAATCAAAATCAAAAAAACTGCAGGACTTCAAAGATACCCAAAAATTTTGAATTTGAAAATTGTCAGAGTTCTAGGAGTTCTGATGAGAGTTCTGTGCCTCTCTCAAAGAGTTCTATCGAAAAGTCCTATACCTTTTCGAAACGACACTTTTTTTGGGAGGGAACTCTTATAAAAACTCCTGCATTTTGCTCAAAACATTGAAAGCCGATATTTTTTGGTATGTTTATACTACTGTAGCTTTTTAGATTTTCAGTTGATAGAGAAATGTTGTAGGGCTTTTCGATAGAACTCTTTAGGGGGGGGGGCAGAACTCTCATCAGAAAGATAGCGTAATGAAAAATTTGTTCGCAAAATAATGGGCGGAGAGATATTTTTTTCGCAAAAATTTTTTTTTTTTTTTGGGTAAATTCGCCGGGACTATTTTTTTTTTAACTAAATCTATGACAGAAAAGAAATAATTTGTTATTTTATAAACATATTTTTTACATAATTGACCATATCAGGTATTTATGATGAAATAAATAAAGTTTTTTCTAGTAAATCCGACAAAAATTATAAATAAATGTCACTCACTTATCAGATTTAGTCATTCAATAATAATTGATGCTTCTTTAAACATAATTAAATAACAAATACACTTTTCGCTATTTTAAAGGGTAGAAATTTGGTTCTTGCAACATAATGAGGTTTTTATTTTAATAATTTTACAATTTTAATAATTTTATCAATCAACTATTTTAGATGTTAAAAACAATTAAATTTGGCATCTTATACATTTTTTGGTAAAAAAATATCTAAGATGATAAAAATTCGTTGATATAATTGTTGTTAACAATTTAAATTGTTTATTGTTATGGAAACTCCCCAAAAGTTTAAAAATTAGTCATTTACACCTCATTATGTTGCAAAAACACAAATTTCTACCTATGAAAATAGCCAAACAGTGCATTTGTTATTTATTCATGTTTAAACAATTATAAATTGTTATCGATTGAAAGCAAAGAGTGATGCTTAACATACGGATCCTTGCTTCATATTTTATTACAGATTTTATTAAAATATTTTACGTACATATTTTTATTTTATTTTATTTTATTAGAATTTTAATCGTGCATTTTCATTTATGTACGCCACCGCTCCCCTAAGGTTTAAACTAATGTTTTTTCAATACCTGCACTGCCATAAGGGGTTATTTTTCTGAAACTGTTAGACTTAAAATACAAATCACATTGTCTATAGTAAGCGCATTTTAAAGGACTAAAGAATGTGACTTCTAAAGATTGTAATCTATGAGACGTATGCGGAGGTAACGACAAAACGTGATTATCATTTACTTTCAAAAGTCAAAAACTTACTTGTAGCGTGGCTAATGTGATTATCTAGAATAAGTAAAGCAGAATATGCACTTTAATTAAGACCTAATTTGAGTATAAAATTCAGCTCTCAAGATCACTTAAATTAAGTCTTAATTAAAATTAACATTCAGGACAAGAATAGGCTAGAAAAAGAAAAAAGTATTTTTATATTAATAACAAAATGTAAAAGCAATTCGATTGTTTAAAATAAATATTCTATAGTATAAATTGTAGAAAAAGATTATTCTTCAGCAAAATCATATATATACGGCTTTAAGGGGGTAGATATTGGCATGAAGGGGTGGAGCCAAAAAATCTTAGTGGAGGCCAAAAATAAGAAAGTCTTGTGACGTAGCAAAATTTTGAAAAAGTTTATTTTTAAGGAAAATCATATACGTACGGCATTGAAGGGGTAGTTATTGGCATGAAGGGTTGGAGTCAAAAAATCAGAGTGGGTGTTTCTGAGAAGCCCATAAATAAGAGATTCTTTTGACTTTGCTAAAAGTTGAGCATTTCAATCTTTTAAATCGGGGTTGATTTTTAAACTTAAGGGTTGTTTTTGGAGTATTTATTTTTTCGTAATTGAGGAGCCCAAAAAAGCCGAAAAATACTGTGCTCTTCAATGTTTTAAAAATGGAACTCCTGTAATTCGGATTGATTTTGGAACCTAAGCGTTGTTTTTGGAGAGTTTTTATTTTCGAAAGTCAAGAGCCCAAAAAAAGCCCAAAATTATGGTGCAATCGATTTTTTTTTATTTTGCGATTTAAGACGATGGAGGTGCTAGCTTAATGGACCTGTTCGAGGTCGACGTAGCAGTGCCTTCAGATCGTGGGATTTTTCGGTCCCCACTCTACGACCCACGAGCTGATGCTAACTTTCTCTATCAATAGGTTCGTGACTGTTGCTAGAGAGAGAGAAAGCATGAGCTCGTGGATCGTAGAGTGGAGGCCGAAAAATCCCACGATCTGGAGACACTGGGACGTAGAATCAGCCAAGCGTGAAAAGTGTCTTCCATCGGGAGATGAGTGTATTCAATTTTCAGGATAGATTTTGAAACCTTTGTTTTATACAAAAAGTATAGAAATTAAAAATTTTTTCACTCTGCACGCAAAGAGCAAAGAAATATTTATCTGTAAATTTCGTTGAGTAAAATGGAGAATGGAATTTTAAGCTTCACACTTGGGTTTAACGGCCCTAAAGCTAATGAAATTCCGCACAAAACTGTCGATTTACAATTTTCAAGTTTTTTTTTTTATTATAAGAGTTTAAACCAAATACTACGCATGTGCAACTTACATGTAAGTTTACACAGAAGGAACAGCTTTGGTTGGCGCAGCCATTCGAATATTGTTGCCATGGATTATAGACATAAGGAGACCAAAGTCCTGTACATGGACTTCTCGCAAAATAAGAATATTTTTCGGGAAGTATACGCTTGAACTTCCCGTGCGTAGCGCTAGCATGAACACGTGTACAAAAATGGCCGCCCATTATATTGTGTTGACACTAGCGCCACGGACGGGTAGTTCAGGCGTTTGTACTTCCCGAAAAATGTTCTTATTCTGCGTTACACTACATTGGTCTCCTTATGTTTATACTCCATGATTGTTGCAAGTGATATTGCTACATGTTCACATTTTTAGGTAGACCACGAAGGAATAGTAAGGAGTAGTATCTCTGGGAGTAGGGGTAGGATAGATCCACCTCCAAGAATTATGACGGGTTTGTAAAAAATAATGAACGTTTTCAACATTTTTTTTCATGCGCGTTGATGTTTTCTTGTCACGTGACTTTCCCCCTCTATGCTATATATTTTGAGGTTGTGTTTGACATTTGATATTATTTTAGGTTATGTATCATATTATTTTGGTTATGTTTGTCAGTCGTTTGCTAGTCTGTATCGACAACGCGCATGATCAAAATGTAGAAAACGTTCATTATGTTCTGTAAACCAATCAGAATTCTTGGAGGTCTTGTTTTCCCACCTCTGCCAGCCAAATACTTGTGTTCGGAAAAAACGCAATAATTTACTTATTAAGGATAGAGAGGTGGCAAAATAAAACAAAAAAATGTACCTGAATAAAAAGATTGAATATAATTTTCCTAGCATAAAAAACCCCAGTGGGGAAAAAGCCTTATACAAACTATGAATTTAACTCACAAAGGAAACACAGTGCAGCATCAACTCACACACAAGAAGAATACTATGCAGCTTAATCTCGGGCAAAGAATGTGGAGAGCAGGCTCGCACACCGGAGTTTGTGAACTTGGACAGCTCGGCCAATTTATCACAAACAAAAACAACCTTCTGAAGTCGACATTCGCATCACACGATGCGGACTTCGAAAACAGATTATAAAGATCAAGCGTGCACGACGTAATCGGACAACGAGCATCGTGCTCAACTCCGAGACGCCTTCAAACACAAAAGGGAACAGCCCTTATCACACAAAAATCACAAACAAGAAATTAAAACTGAATATATAAACAAAACAAAAAAAGAAAGAGCACAGCTCAGAACAATAAACATACAGGGCAGACCACTACAGAAAAACTCAGAACAAAAGCACAGCAAAGAAAACAGCTCCAATTCGAACGGAGTACAGAAGCAAACAGGACCCAACTCAGCGAACGCTAGCTCACGCAGCCCACGCTGGGCCAGCGACGGAAACCGACGAAGACTTCCGACATTCGTTGAGTACATCTGTCGGCTTCATACAGGCGCAAAACGCAAGAACAGCATGGGAGATAATATTCCTTACTATTACTTCGTGGACAAAATTATGCTGTACAAATTTTTCAAATCGATTTCTGCCCCCTTTTATGCTCATTTCGAATATACGTCCCTTTAATATCCACGAGGATGTGCATGCGCAGTAAGTGTCACGCATGGCGCGATTGGTTCAATGGTTGCTTTTGAATGGTTGCGCCTTATTGGTTGCTTTTTATACTGAAAGCGAACTGATGAACTGACGAAATTATCCACTTAAGGTACTTCTCACTTTGTGCCTACGGTACTGCTGAGTCAGAGCTGAGTTCCAGAAATCTCTTTTCCTACCCCACAGAACACCTTGCCAATTATATATAGTAGCGCCAATTCTATGGAAACATTAACACGAAAGACGCTAGCATGAGAGAGGAGTGTATTTTGATCCAAGCTACATTTGTTCAACTAGACCTTATGAGAGATTTTTTTCCTAATATCTGCTTTAAGATATGTTTATTTGAAATTTTAAAGTTGAAAAATCAATTTTTAAAAATTAAAAATAACAACGGTATATAAAAATAACTGTAACGTTCTATGCAATCCCGTATGACTACGGGAATGGTGGAAGATACTTCACGACTTCCGATTTATTGAACTGTCCAATAAAGCTTAAAGTTTCAAAAAGGAGAAGCTTCATTACAATCTAATACAGTTTAATGTAAGAAGAAAAAACTTTTCTCTGCATACCATGTTAAACTTTACTGAACTTTCGAATAATTTTTCAATACCTGAATAAGAATAATTCATGAACGTCAGTAATTTTTTAAACAATCTTACGGAAATAATTGGTGCAAATTTTTTAAAGTTTATTACACTCTTCATATGAGAATTTTACTGAACATTATCAAAGTTTACCAAAAAGTACGAAAGTATGTAGAAATCTCCACCTTGTCCTTCCATATATCCCAACTTTGTTCAAAAGTTCAGTAAAGTTTCACGAACACATTTTCTCCGTGTGAAAGACAATTATGTAGGTAAGTATTTTGGTCAGCAATATTTTAAGGTTCAAATATGAAAATAAAAATCTTGAAACAGCTGTCCTCATAAAACTTGTTTTGACGAGATTCAGATCCTGAGGGAGAAAAATACAGATTTCAATCCGGAAACTCTTCTTTTGATAGACTTACTTCAAAGTTTCGCGCATGATATCGAAGTTCACGTTCTTTTTGTATCGTACCGCAGGGATACGAAGCATTTATAGCTTCTCGAATGCATTCCAATGGAAATTTTCCCGTGGTTTTGTCGGCCTCGCCACCCTGCGATGGAACTTTATTGAACGAAAATGTTACCGAGATTCCCGCAGCATCTTGAAATTGTTTCCCTCGTGAATGCAAACACAGTGTGGAAACGCGCTGTACTATAATACGCTGCATGAACTGCTGCATCCGATGAACGAGATAAGCAGCCGCAGTCCCGAGAACTGTAAACTGCAGGAAGTATTTTTTGCGGTTAGTGTCAGAGTAAATTTAAATTACTCACACGGGGGTATGAGAAAGCGCACAATATTATATTACGGTTCCCGCTTGAAACGATCTCTACAAATTTAAAAAATTGCACGGTATGAAAACGAAATAAAAATTAAGGTTTTATTTTAAATATAATATATGTAATGGAATTTACTCTGACATTTTCAAATTAAATTAGTACGAAAAATTAAAATGCAACGACCGAGAGAAAGATTAAATGAAAGACGGAATAAAAATATTTCATAGAAAATTTCACGTATATTTAATTTAGTAAATCTTGACATCAATAATTTTTATGTGCTTAAATCAATTTTATATTTTATAACAGTACAAATTAAAACTTCCTACAATAATTAAACCAGGATGGAAAATTCTCAACTCTTAAAACACATGAATATCTAACCAAGCGAATGAGCACGACAAAAATATGGATAATATTCCGATTATAAAACTTCACTTTAACATAAATTAAAAATCTCATTTGCTAACGATCGAATACTTTCCAGACACTGAAATATTTTTATAACTTTTATTTACATGAAAAACAGAACTTCTATTCGACGTTAAACATTTACCCAGCAACCTGAAATGTAAATTCTATGTTTTGCGAAATTTAAACTGGAGATAGGTTGAATATTTGTTAACGTTGTAATTGTTTCTTCAACTGTAGCTTTTTTTATCTGATTTAAAAGAGAAATTCACGTTTGTTAGGATTTACTGTGGTGTTGTATGCATATATGTTTAAACCTATGGCCCCGATATCCGGTTTCCTCTTTAAGCATGATGAACTCTTTGTTGGAAGCTACGCGAATACTCAAGCAGGAATCTACTACGTAATTTCCATTGTAAAAAGAAATTGTTTAACATGTCGTCCAGTTAGTACTAACAATAAACACATAAACCCTGTGAATATGGTATGTGTAATAAATATTTGTAATAGTTACAGATTAAAGATGAATTCACACGTCGAATCTAACACTTGTTCCGCGCGTAAAATTGGTGTCGCGTCGCCACCAAACTAACCCAAGTCGTGTCGTGTTCCCACCAAGTGGCACCCATTTACCGCATTCTCAATCAATTATAAAACTTTATAAATGTAATTTAGCGCGGCACGACTTAGATAAGTTGGTGGGGACGCGACACCAATTTTACGCACGGAAAAAATTTACGCGCGGAACAAGAGATAGAGTCGGCGTGTGGATTCACCTTAAAATGGAACAAATAAAGAGTATGTGGTCGGTTGTGATGACAAATATTACCGACCGAGTAAATAATTATATTCCTCAGAATACTTGTGTTACGTCCTGCCTATCATTTATTACAAGGAGTAATATAAGGAGACATGTCAAACTTGATCTCAGCGCCTCTGCGGTCGTACTGCGCATTAATAATGGAAGTTCATCTGACAGTCAGAACAAACGTTAGTTCTCCCTGACTCTGTCAGATTGTAGTCAACTCCTGTTATTCTGAAAACAGGTCTTCAGGAAAGGGAGGATACAATTTGGGCCCCTTTATTTATTAATTTTAAGAACATCTGAGCGATGGGTTACAGAAATACAGAGCACGTCTTGGGTTTTAATTTTCAGAACACCGGTTGGGTTCCGATTCTAACACCCTTGGATTCTGATCATCAGAACACCTGTTGGGCTCTGATTCTAAAAAAAATCACGTCAAAAGGGTCCCAGTTCGAATATAAAAAGAACACCAACGTTTTCGAAGGTTGAGATTCCCTAGTGTCGTGAACCTAAAACAATGGCCTCTTAGAAGTCGTAGGCTTGCTAACGACAAAATTCATCCACGGCGTTGGTTGGGGCAAATCACTCTCCCGTGACTGGAATCGTACAGCAGGGTTCACTCGGTCCACTCGCTTAATTCGTAACCGCAATGATACATCTTGAGTTGTGATATGATGTAAAACGAACGGCTTATCGATGGTGTGGAAACCCAGCACGGTGGGCGCGCACTTCTTCGGAGAGACCCTTATCCGTTTCCACACGTCATTGTCACTTTCTTCGACAACGGGAACTTTTATAGCAAGGCTTTAAACGTTAACTATCATCGAGCGGAACTCGAAGCTCTTCCTCGAAGTGACTGGAACGCCGTTCCTTAGTTGGCAGCACTCTGAACAGAAAATGTCGTTCCTTGGATGGAGTGATAGGTCGGCGAGGGATATAGGGGTTTTGGGCATTAAAAGTTTCCGCTGTATCAGCTCGCGTTGATGGTACGGATAAAGAACTGCGATTTTCTCGCCCGCGAGGGCAGTCTTTTACGCTACTAAGACCTTGTGGATTTTCGCTGCTATCTGTTTTCAGAGAGCTGGTCGATTCTTCTTCGGGGGCATTCTCTGCGTGGCACCACACTTAACGGGATAAGATTAGGATTTAGGTAACGACAAGGAAAGATTATGATGGGACTCTGCTCGGTTCGCTTTCTTGGTCCGGGTCGGTACTCGTCCGAGTACACAAATTGATAACGTGGGTAACCGTAGGTTTTACCGCGCAGTGGAGAAAGGATAGGATTCGGATTTAGGAAAATAAAGAAATGTTCAAGTTGTCAGGTAAAGCATTGTGGTTTGGAGACCGAGTCGCGTCGCTTCGATGTCAGCAAATGGCCGCGCGAGGTTCCTAAGATAGCTATCCGTCTTCGTTCAGAAACTGCCGGTCAAGAAGTGACTGAAGAGCGCGATGACGCTAAGAAAATTACTTCAGTCGGAAGCGAAGTGGCAGAGAGTGGGGCGATGAAAACAATGGGCTTCCGTGCGCTAAGCGGCGCGCGCATTCCCGCTAACCACCGACACAATGGACTCCGCGCGCCAAGTGACGCACGCAAACTTTCGGGGCGTGTACATGGTTACGTACGTAACTCAGTCTCAGGGCCACGAATTTATTTTTAGACGTCAATGTTACATTAGGCGGAAAATAATATCCGCGAGAAAAGAACGTTTTATATGCGACTGATTATATTTAATTGCAAAATAGTCGGCTTTGAGAAAGAATTAGTGTCATCGGACGACGAGATGAACTTCTATAATAATAATTATTATAATAATAATAATAATAA
>UCOH01007023.1:7231-27563 GCA_900474275.1 Synergus japonicus
GGTGAAGGAAATGGTAAAGGGAAATGGTAAACTAGCTGTCAAGTTGTATCAACTTTTGTACTCATTCAATGAGCACTTTGCTTCCTCATAGAGGAAGCATTAAGTATTCTTTACATCAGCATTAAATTTTGATTACTTGAGAAGTTATATTCAAAAAATTCATTTTCGAAAATTACAATAAAGCATAATTTTCTTATTTTTTTATAAAATGCATTAATCTTTTAAGTGATTCGAATTCGTCTAGACACAAAGAATCTTCATTTTCTTTACATCAGCTTTAAATTTTAATTATTTCAGAAATTATAGTCGAAAAATTACTTTTTTAAAAATATAATTAACCATAACTTTCTTATTTCTCAATTAAATACATTTATCATATAGGTCACTCGATTCGTCTTGACATAAAGAATATTCATTTTCCTTACGTCAACTCAAAATATTGATTATTTGAAAATATAGAGCGAAAAATTGACTTTCAAAATTATAAATAAACATAACTTCCTTATTTTTTAATGAACTGCATTAGTCATATAGGTCAATCGATTCGTATCGATCAGCTTTAAATTTTCAATATTTGAGAAGTTATATTGGAAAAATGAATTTTACGAAAATTATAAAAGTATATAAAACTTGTAAAATTAAATATTTTGTTAAACCCTTGTAAGAAATTCAACTCGGTATATAGTGGAATAACTATGCAAAATTTCATCAATTTATCTCAACGCGTTTTCAAGAAATTGCTGGATCGTGACACACACACACACACACACACATCCGGACATTTTTTCAGATCATCATATTAGATATATTGCCCTTGAAATATGTTGAAAAAAACCTTTTTTAGAAAACTGGATTTTGTCACCACTACAAAGCTTCCTCTACGAGGAAGCAAAAGGAATGATCAAGGGAATATGGTAAATGGAAATGGTAAATGGGGATGGTAGACGGAAATGGAAAAGGTAAATGATAAAAGGAAATGGCAAAGGGGAATGATAAGGAGAAATGAAAATTTTTTAAAATCCATTTTTATACCTGATAACTGAATTTTCATTAACTTATGAAAGCTCTACAGTTTCCGTCGTATTGGGTTTTGCTCGGATCAGTTGCCTCGTAGTTCATTAAAGAGAAGTTCGAGAAAGGCGTTGAGCTAGATGTCAATAATTAATCGATTAATTGGGAAACGTAGTGAAGCTTCGAGGCGACGAGTTTTTGTTTTGTTTCTCTTATATTATTGGAGACGTTGGCGTCGTGACACCCAGCGTCCCTATAAAAAGTAAAGAGAGAGGCTAAAAAATAAATAAACAAATTTTTTATAAATAAAAATTTTTTACGCCAACAAATCTCAAAGCAACCAACCAAAGGGATCGAAGACAATCGACTCTGTAGTTTTTCTGATACGATACGATACGATACGATACGATAAGATGCGATACGATACGGTACGATGGAATGGCGTAAAAAGAATTGCTGTCAAATGATTGAGACAGACAGACAGATAGACACAGGGGGTTAAAAACTTGTATCTCTTGTGCCAAGTTTCACAAGGCATTTCCGGATGCTAGCAGAGCAAAGAATTGAAATTCTTCGGTATGAGGAGTATATAAGTATAAGTATATAAGAGAAAGGAGGCAAATGGAAAAAAGGAGAATAGAAACGAGACAAACACCAATGGAAAGACTGAAAATAATAATGGATGCAATGTGCTTCGAGACTAAATCCCTTGTGGACAATAAAGAGTCTGACTTATGCTGGTTTTACAACAAAACTATATAAAAGTGATAGGACTACACATATGCCAAATGTTCTACGAAGAAAGTTGTTAATTCACTTAGTTTAAGGTATCGAGGCTGGTAGAGTGCCTCATGAAAAAGAAGAGATAACATTTGAAACACGTTGTTTGAAAATTGTGTAGGGAAGGTTTATTTTGAAAGAAGTGGATGGGAAGAGTTTTACTGTCTACAGAAGAAGGTAGAAACAAAGTTTAGAAAAGGGGGTTTGGGAAGGGAATTAAAAAACGAAGTTTGAAGAAGAAGGTCGGAAAAGAGGTGGGTCGGAAAAGGGGATTCATTTCAGAATAGCAGATTGCGTGCCAAGATGAGTAGCTAGGGTCTTCTCCCTGCCATACTGAAATTAGCAACGTTAATCTCTGATGACATTAACATCTGATAACACTTCGACGACGCTAAGCATACTTCTCTCATTTGTTTCTCTCATTGGTGAGAAAAGTACTCAGTATGTGAGAGTTCAGAGCAGAATGATAAATTATTCAATCGATGAAATATAAAATTAAGATTTAAGGATGCTGGAGCCAAGATCTAATCTAAAAATTCGATTTCTTCATTTTACTGAACAAATATTAAATTTGGACTTTTTTCTGTAGAGTTAATCAATTTTTAACTAGAATTATGTGTAGTTAGAGAGAAAATATCTAATTCAGATATTTTTTAAGAAAGATGAAAATATTTAATTTTGAAGTTAGATTTTGATTTCTTCGTTTTATGCAAAAAGTATAGAAACCACATATTTTTTCGCTCTGTACGCAGTCTTATATTTGAAGAAAAATTAGTGCTACAGAGCGAAAAAATATTTATCTACAATTTTCGTTGAGTAAAATGGAGATTAGAATTTGGAACTTTACACTTGGATCCAACTATAAGTTGTTCTATTCCGAACAACTCACTTCGACCACTGTGGCGTCATCAATTAAGTTATCAACAACTTCGTTGCCTCGAAACGAAAATTTGTCCGAAGTCGATGTGGTTTAAGTTCTGAACATTCAAATGAACGAATTTTTGTATTGATTGTATTTTAAACTATAAACAGTTGTAAAACATTAATTCATTTGCATTAACATTAATTTTGTATGGAATAATATGGAAGAAATATATAATATCTATGATTATTGTTAGTTGAAATATAATGTTTAATTTATAATAATATTGAAAAAAAAAAACATTTCGTTCATGTGAACGTTCAAAACTCTTTGTACATTTTTACCTCATCTCGAAAAAAATTGAGTAATATTTTTTTTCGAAGATGTTTGGAGACCATCTGTCATCCTTTAATCGAGCCTACTTCATTGATCTTTACATATTTATATTCCAGAATCTTGACACTTCTTCCCCGCGAATTGGCCTTAATAAAGTACCGAACTTTGGGAGTTTCGCTTGACTGTCTGCAATAAATTGATCCACGTCGATTACGTATAATTCTCGACTAAGTCCCGAAAGTTTTATATGAAATGAATCGTTCGCGAAGCATTACCTATACAATTTATTATATAACAACCTCTAGAGAAATTTAATTTATCACGCGGTTTAAGTCCTGAACGATCAAATGAACGAATTTTTCTGTTGATTGTATTTTAAACTATAAACAGTTTTAAAACATTGATAAATTTGCATTAACAATAAGATTTTATGGAAGAATATGGAAGATATTTAAAATGTCTATGGTTACTTTTAATTGATGTAATACTATTGAAATTTTTCAAAAATTTCGTATAGTATCACTTAAAATTCATTTAAATTCCTTGAAATTCCTAGAAACATCTTAAAATTCCACGAAATCCCATCAAATTTTTTAATATTTCATGAGATCCCTTCAAGTTTCACGAATCTTTTTAAAACTCTTAAAAATTCCATAAAAAATTTTCAGAATCTCGTGAAATATTTTTTAATTCCACGAGGAACTTTAAAATCTCTTAAAATGCACAAAAAATTATTTAAATTATTGGAAACCTATTGAAATACCTTAAAATTCGCTGAAATCTTCTGAAATTCCAAAAAACTTTAAATATCTTAAAATTCCACTACAATACTTAAAATTCCACGAAATCCTTTACAATTATTTTACAAAATCGTTTACAAATCATAAAAATCTCGTGAAATTGTTTTAAATTACCTAGTGTGCATCATTAAATTCTCTAAAAAAAAACTCTTAAAAAAAAACTCAAAAAGTCTTTTACAAATCAAAAATGACTTGATACAAGCTGCTTAAAATTCTTTAGAATTCAAAGAAAATCTTTAAAATCCCTTAAAATACGTAAAGACTTCTTAAAATTTTTGAAAACCTCTTGAAATTCCAAAAAATTCCATGAGGAACTTTAATATCTCTGAAAATGCTTCGAAATCTTTTTAAATTATTGGAAACTTATTGAAATTCCTTAAAATTCTTGAAATCCTCTTGAAATTCCTTAAACTTCTACAAAATCTTTCATAAATCATAAATATTCTATGAAATCTTTTAAAATTCCATGAGGAAAATTTATATTTTTTAAAATCACTTTAAAATAATTAAAATTTCTTAATATTCTTACATGCCTTTTAAAATCCTTTTAAATTCCACGAGAATATTTATAATCTCTTAAAATCTCTGAAAATTCTAACGAGTATCTTAAATTCCTTTATAACTCCACGAAAAACTTTTAAATCCCTTAAAATACGTAAAAAAAAACTTTTATAATTTTTGAAAACTTTTCAAAATTCCCTAAAATTCCACAAAATCTTTAGATAGTCATAAAAAATCTCGTGAAATCCCTTAAAATTTCTGAAGGAACTTTAAAATTCTTTAAATTTCCTAAACCTTCTTAAAAATTTCTTGAAATTTCATGAGGTCCGTTTAAAATTCAAGTAAAGCTTTTAAATATTATACAAATCTCTTGTAATCACTTAAAATTCCTAAAAACCTCTTCAAATGCTGCTCGCATTTCCCTGATATTTCCCTGACTTCTCTGACAGACTTTTTTTCTCTGACATTTTCTTGACTTCCCTGACATTTGGTCACCCTGGATTTCTTCATTTTACTCATCAAATATTAAATTTGGAATTTCTTCCCTGTATAGCATTAATCAATTGTTAATTAGAATTATGCATACAGAGCGAGAAAAAATCTTTTAAAAATTAAAAATGACTTGGAATATTTTTAAATTATCTGAGGACTATTAAAATTCTATAAAATAATTTTTTAAATGTCAAAATTAATTACAATTTTTACAAGCCTCTTAAAATCCTTATAATTCCACGAAAAACTTTAAAATCCATTAAATGGACCCTTTTGGAATGGTAAATTTTTAGGTTATGAAGTTAGGAGATGTTTAATGATTTTTTTGCACTTAGGGGTGGATTTTGAGGCTGAACCCAAGGATTTAGGTAGATGAAACTATTATGAACTTCTTTGGACATTAAATGGAACTGTTTAAAAGTATAAAATTATAGGTCTCGAATTAAGGGAAATAGCTATAATTTTTTTTGTTCATAGGGGTTGATTTGGAGGGTGAACCTAAAAAGTTAGGTGAATAAAAGTGTTTTGAGCTTCTTTGGAGATTAAATAGACCCATTCTAAACGATAAAATTTTAGGTATGAACGTTTGGAGATTTTTGATGACTTTTCTTGCACTTAGGGGTTGATTTTGAGGGTGAACCCGGGGGATTAGTTATATGAAACTGTTTTTGGCCTCTTTGGGTATTAAATGGACCCTTTTTGATCAATAAAATTCTACGTTTCGAAGTTTGGAGATATTTAATAAATTTTTTTTTGCTTTAAGGGTTGATTTTGAGGGTGAATCCAGGGAGTTGGTGGATAAAACTGTTTTGGGCTTTTTTGAACATTAAATGGAGCTACTTCAAAGAATAAAATTTTAGGTCTTGAAGTTTGTAGAATGTCTATGATTTTTTTATACTTAGAGGATGATTTGGGGGGGGGGGGTGATCCAAGTGTGATAGGGGGTTGAAACTGTTTTTTGTGACTTTTAACATCGACTGGAACTACTTGGAGTAATCAGATTTTAGATCTCGTCGTTTCTACAAAAAAAAAAACAACTTTTCTTTGATTTAAACGTTGAAATCTTCCATTTCTATGTATTTTAAACTATAAACAGTTTTAAAACATTAATTCATTTACATGAACATTAATTCTGTATGAAAGGATATGGAAGACATTTATAATGCGCGTGGTTATTTTTAGTTGAAATAACATTTCTGGATAAAATATAATAATTATTGGGAAAAAATATTTCGTTCATTTGAACGTCCAAAACTTTTGGTAGATGATATGTGAGTCTTTTCTCGACTCAAAGATAATACAACCCAACTCTCTGTCACTTTCATTCCGCCCTAATCCGCGAGACAACATATATATGATAAGGTCATTATATCGTTAGTATCCTAGTATCGACAAGACTCTTGCTCAGTTCTCAGGATATAAAATAGGTCGCGCATCGAAAAAGAGTCGCCAGGTGGTTGCACTCCCGAAACTTAGGTTGTTAAAGGTACATGTAAATTTCCAACAAACTTCCAGAAAGAGAGACAGACAGTCTTATGGAAAACTATGGAGAGGGTTAAAGTAGAGCGGTTATACATGGAAGCTGTTCAAAATGTAGTGTAGAACTGAAAGTGGCTGAAGAAGAATTAGGTTGGAAGGAGGCTAAGAGTGCTGGGTTTATAGGCAGCTGGGGCAAAGTTGGGAAGTGGTTTAGTTATCTATGGTGTGAAGTTGGATGTTCCTTATTAACTGACTAACCTCTTTTTTCTTTTGTTTTGTTTTTTTTTTTCAGAAAAGTTCATCTTTCCCTCCCACCTTCATTGGTTGAAATTAGATTTAGAAGAGAGAAAGCTGTCAACATCTTTATATCAACAACAGGGTACTACTTAGGGCTACATATGGCCCTATTAGGAGCTATTACTCTAGGAGCTGGAACTAAGATAGGTCTCAAAACCAAGGAACACCCCAGTGTAAAGGCAGATTAGTGAAAGTTTCTACTACTCGGATGTCTTGCAAAAGTCGAGGTTAACTGGCTAGATAAACACATTTCTGAAATGGTGTGTAAGCGGGCTGTGCCCTGCCGCTTATTATGAAATCTGTTCACCAGTTCCCATGACAAATAGAAGGCGAGAGAGGCGTGTACACTGTACACGCCTAAACCAAACCAAACCTAAGTTGGCCTAACTCGACCAACCTGTGCCCGGCTCAACTGTTTGAAATGTCAACTGGGTTTATCGGGGACAAACGAAGGGGCTTCCCGGAGCCGGAAGGGAGTTGGAGACGCCAGAGAGCCTGTGGGATGGAGAGCGTATAAATGGAGGTACTGTTTGCGGTTAAATTCAGGACTGTTTGAACGGTACGGAGGATGTCTCGTATCTCGACGAATCCACTTAGGCGCAAAGGTACCTCTCATACCCAAGAGGTTCCACACTAACCGACATTACGAGCCACAAACAAGCCAGATGTAGTAGTCTCCAACGCCCTCTTCTTCCGCTTCGATCGTCTTAAGACTTCTACTTCTGACGAACCTTTGAGAACTTCTAATAGGCCGCGAGCGATAAAGTTAATGTCGCTGACTGTTCGAGTGAGGAAAGGGATTTTATGGGTTTTAGCTTTTAGGGAGTCTGAAATGGAGAATAGTAAATGGGTGATGGATCATCTACCAATTGTCGATAGTAATTTCGAATACTTAAGATCATCGACTTGAATCAGTTTTATATTAGAATTTCTTCAGATTTAGTTGAATTTTAAAAGGACTTCATGAAATTTTAAGAGATTTTTAACCCTCTGGACCCACACTGGGTGTGGTATACCCAGCAATTTGATTTGAATCCGCGCCTTTTCTGAAAATTTTCATTTGGTTTTTTGTAAATAAATTTGTTGCTGTTAAATAAAATAAGAAATAAATATTTTTTTCGTCTTCCAGACTAAATTTCCTGTTGGCTGAAAAAAAATTCACTCAAATTGATTAATTTAAGCAAGAAATAGATGCTTCCAAAGTGTCGCTGGGTGAAAAATATCCATGTGTGGGCTTTACGTAACTTTCTGAAAGTGTGGGTCCAGAGGGTTAGAGAAGATTAGGGAAGCAAAGAATATTAAGGAAAATTTTTCGAGAAATTACAAAGGATTTTAAAAGGCTTATAAGAATTTTAAGAAATTTTAATTATTTTAAAGTGATTTTATAAAAATTTAAATTTTCCTCATGGAATTTTAAAGGATTTCACAGAATTTTTATGATTTTATAAAAGATTTTGTAGAAGTTTAAGGAATTTCAAGAGGCTTTCAAGAATTTTAAGAAACCTTTACGTATTTTAATGTCCAATGAAGCCCAAAACAGTTTCATCCACCTTACTCCCTGGGTTCACCCTCAAAATCAACCCTTCAAGCCAAATCAAGCAAAAAAAATCATTAAACATCTCCAAACTTCGAGACCTAAAATTTTATCGTTCCAAAATTAGGGGAAAGAACTGAATTTTTAATGAGAGGCGAATTTGCCTTTCAGAATCCTAAAATACAGAAGCTATTAGAGAAATCGGTACAGGTTTTTTAACGAAAATTGTATTTGACCTAGTTCATCGACAAAAAAAAATTGTTTACAGAAATTTCAGAGGAAAAAGTTTCAGAAAAAACTTGAAACCCTTAAAAAAACATATCTCTTTCATACACTTTCGAGAAAAATAAGATAATATTCCAAGAACCCTTTTCATGTTATAAAACATAATAACGTTACACTCCTCTCCCAATTTCATGGGTCTATTTTTCAAATGTGTTAGTAGCGTCACCTACTCTATATGTTTGGGACGCTCTTAATTTGAAAATCTGACAGTTGTCAGTGAACGAACGAACTGCCTTATTCTGGCCTGTGAACATCGTTTACGCATTTACTATTTTGGAATTCAACGTCACTTTCATACTAAAATCGTCATATTTTATCCAAAAATGCATCGTTTTTCAATCCGATATAACATGAAAAAGTTTGATAAAAAATTCGAAAGACATTTTTTTCAGCGTATATATAAGTACTTTATATATATACTTTTTATTACATCCCAAGATGGCTTCCTCTCTGGTTCCTATGTCCATTATCTATTTTATTACTCACCCCTTCCATTTTCTAAGGTCCTCTTATTACCACTACACTTGATATTAAACTTTAGAGTCACATCATGTAACTGCAGTTTGCGACGTTTAGAAACGAAAATCCAAATTTTTAAAAATTCATTATAAATTGTTTTCTATCGCTACAATGGCTTTAATGCAATAAATGAAAAACCCTCGGACTCTACAAAGTTTCCTCTAAATTCTCTGTTTTCAGATTTCTTTCCAAATGTTACTAGAAAATGATAATATTTGATACCAAAAATAGTTTCATCCCCATATCGTCACCGGAGGACTACTTATTTTCACCCCCAAACTCGTAATAAAACAAAAATGTCTTCCCCGGTCCGCAGCTTAAATTCATTCCCAAAACTATAGTTATAAGACAAAAATCTCGAAAAATGAGAATGTAAAAATTCACAAAATTTCAAGATTTTTGTTTTATAACGAGTTTAGGGGTGAAATTAAGTAGTCCTACGAGGAAACTTTTTTGATATCACATATTACCATTTACTAGCAATATTTGGAAGAAAATTTGACAACAGAGAATTTAGAGGGAATTTGACAATTTTTTTAAGCTGTTCTGTGGTGACTGTATGAGGATGAAACTTTTTTTGGTATCACATATTACCATTTGCTAATAATATTTGTAAGGAAGTTTGACAACAGAGAATTTAAAGGAAATTCGAAAATTGTTTTAGAGATTTTTGTTTTATAACGAATTTTAATTAAGTAGTCCTCCGGTGACGATATGAGAATGAAACTTTTTTGGTATCACATATTACTATTTGCTACCAAGATTTGGAAAGAAGTTTGACAACAGAGAATTTAGAGGGAATTTAACATTTTTTTTCGAGATTTTTGCTTTATAACGAGTTTGGGAGTGACATTAAGCTGTCCTCCGGTGACTAAATGGGGATGAAACTTTTTTTGGTATCATATATTATCATTTTCTCGGAAATAGTTTTTTGAGATTTTTTTTTTGTAGTTTCCGAGAATTGTAAAAACACATTTAAGTAAAAAATGCAAATTTTTGTTAATTTATTGTATTGTTTTATATCCATTTAAGCAATAGAAAACGATTTATAATGAATTTGTTAAAAATTTACATTTTTATTTACAAACGTTGCAAACGACAGTTACATGTCACATCACTCATTCCACCCTCTTTGCATTATCCTATTTATGTCACTCAATAAAAGCGTGACAGTAGCACACTCTTCTCCCTTTCCTTTATGCTTTTTTTAAGGTTCACAAATCAATTCCTGACTAATACTCAATCAATTATTACAATGAGGGTATACAACTGTACACTCGAACCCCTTATTAAATATAGTTAATATAAAATAAATAAAATAAATATAAATACTAGTTAATATAAAAAAGCATATATGAAAAAAAATTTTTTTACTTTTTATTTTTACGAGAAGATCTTTTTTTAGTCTATAAAAAATAAAAACACGTTCTGTGACGTTTAAATCGGTTTATTTAACATTAAAGTCCATATTTTTACGCGCAAGTGGCCAAATTATTTTTTTAAATATCTTTGAAGTGCATTTTGGTAATAGAGAACGATCATTAAATTTTTGAGTCTCTCTTTAATTTAATTTAATAACTTTTTAATTTTTTAAAACGTCAAATTTAAAAAAAAAATTACATCACCCAACTGAATAATTTAAATAATTACTCACCAAAAACTGATGTTTCAGTTTTAACCAAACATGGGAGCACTCACCTAAAATAAAAAGTAATTAAAATTAGTCAAATTTATTGAATACATCTTCTCAAATAATTTTATTAAATAATAATAATAAAAAAAAATAATAATAATAATAGTGATTTTTGCGAAATTTAAGAGATTTTTAGGATATTAAAATGATTTTGTAGAACTATATGCGATTTCAGGATATTTCGTGAAATTTTAAGGGATTTCAAAAGCTTTGTAAGAGTTTTATGAGGTTTTGGAGAATTTGAAATATTATCCTGAAATTTTAAGGAATTGTAGAAGATTTATAAAAAATTTTAAGTGATTTGGAGAGATTTTTCTGATATTGAAATGATTTTGTGAGAATTTTAAAGGATTTCATGGAATTTGAAGATATTTCTAATACTTTTAATGGATTTTAAATGATATAAAAGGGATTTGAATTGTTATCATTGAATTTAAAAGAATCTCAAGAAGTTTCTTGGAATTTTTCTTGGAATTTTTCATAGATTTTAAGAGATTAGAGAAAGAAAATATAAAAAATTATGTAATATTGAAAAATAATGTAAATACGCGCGCGCGCGCGCGTGCGGAGAGCGTGTTCGTTCTTTTATTAAAAATGCGTCGGACTATAAACGAACTATATAATTTACTTATGAATACTTGGCTCAATCAATCTTCGTCTGTGCATTAACGTCTGGACTTGTGAGACGTCATGAAATTGGTCTGTGGTCGGTCTGCCGTATAGCAAACGTGCATCTTGCATTGCATGAACAGTCTCAGGAGTGCACACAACTCAACATAAATATTTATACACTCTCGCCAAGCACGAGAAACTCCCATTGGTTTCTCTTAAGCGTCGTCACGTGGTCATGCACCGTCTTCCGTCTTTCCGGTTTCCGCCAGCGTCACCGGAATCACACTCGCTAAAGTAATTTTCTCGAAATCTCAAGGAGGGACCTTTCATGATTTTCGTCTTTTTATACCACCCTTTCTTGAGCGTAATCAAAAATAAAGATCCCGCTTGATTGAATAGAAGACAAATTTCGTATAGAAGGATCGTAAAAAGTTTTTGTAACTCAGGGGTCAAGTTCCTTTCCAAAACACGTGTCACTTGTTAAGTGGGGTAACGAAATAGGTGCGAATCAAATAGGTGCGAACTAATTGTAGGTCAACGTTTGGATCAGTAGAAAAATCTAGAATAATTCATAGGACACTCCAGAATTTAAGTATTTTATTCTCCATAATAGATGAAAGAAGATGTTTACGATTACGGCTAACAGATAAAAAGGAATTAGATAAGAAAATAAGAGATCTACTCTCAAACAATCAACTTCTCTTCCTGAGGTGGAAGAATAGAGGAAAGATTGGAAACGAAAAAACTATTAAAACCTTATAACCATACTAAAGTTTAATTAACCAGTTCTGCTCGTGGAAAGCTGATGCAGGGTTTCTCCTCTTACGGAAAAAAAGATATTTCCTGTTGCTTGAAAAGGTTTCTGGGAAATGATTTTTGTTTTTATTCCTCTTTGTGTTTACGCTTAGCAATGCGATGATTGTCACGAATCTTATATAGATAAATAAATAAATAAATATATCTCGATGTGATTTCAGTTCTGTACGTTGAAATGAACGAATTTTTGTATTGATTGTACTTTAAACTATATAAACAATTGTAAAACATTAACTAATTTCTATTAACATTAAGTTTGTATGCAAGAATATGGAAGATATTATAAGTTTCTTCCATAAAAAATTAATTTTAATGCAAATAAATCAATGTTTTACAACTGCTTGTAGAGTAAAGTACAACCAATACAAAAATTCGTGAATTTGAACGTTAAGAATTTTTGGTACATATGTCTTGCTCCTTTTTCGAGTCTAAAACGTCTCAAGCTCGGCTTAATGGCGCAAGTAAATGAGAATGACTGGCAGTTAAAGTGCAATTGGAGATTTTACGGGAAAACGATACGTGCCTCGTCACGATAACGTATCAACGTTTATAGGACGATTTCGGAAATACGACCACGAGTTAAATACACACCATGTATAACCCTTGGTATTAGATCCTCTGCGCAGATCCGCCTTTCAAAAGTCCGGCGTTTCCGAAGAAGACCTACGCTTTTATCGATTCTCGTGGGAAATCCTGTCGTCCGATGGAAACTAATAAAAATTTATCGCCGATACAATAAGCTCACTTCAATGCAATTTATTTCTGAAATATGGGAACCAGAGTTTCAACTCTATAATATAGAGGGTCATTTATACTATCTATAGTTTTTTTGAAGATTAATTATAAAATTTGATAAAAGTCTTGAAAAACATTTATTCGCGTTGTTGTAACAAACTGGCAATAAAAAATCCTAATTGTCACATTATAAAAACCGTTACTTCGCTCCAAACCGTTGACAATATATGAATGTTATATAATAATAATAATAATAATTATTATTATTATTATTAGTATTAGTCTAAAACAGCCCAGCACAAGTTTCAAATTTTCGAAACTTGTATTTTTGAAATTTTTGGAGTAAGATCGCGTTTTACGTTAAAAAAATTCGGTTTTTTTTGGAAAATATTAATGCTAGTCAAAACTGAAGTTAGTTTTTTCTTGTGCTAGTCTAGCACAACCCAGCACAAATTTCAGATTTTCGAAATTCGTATTTTTGAAAATTTTGGGCTAAAAACGCTTTTCAAGTTCAAAAAATGTTGATTTATTTGGAAAATATTAAAATTAGTGAAAATTGACATAGTAGTTATTTGTTGTGCATGTTTAGCATAATCCAGCACAAGTTTTATATTTTAAGAATTCATATTTTTGAAAACTTTTGGCAAAAACGCCTTACAAATTCAAAAAATGTTGATTTTCTTAGAAAATATTAATATTAGCAAAAATTTACATAAGTGTTTTCTTTTGTGCTAGTCTAGCACGACTCAGCACAAGTTTTCTTTTTATCAAACAAAAAAAAACAAACAAACAAAATGGCGAGACTGATTTTTTTCAAATTGTGTTTTTTTTTTTTGGAAAATGGTAAAGAATATTAAATTTTTGTTTGCAGCACAAACTTTCAGACTATCCAACACAACATAATTACAATAATTTTTAATAAGAATGAAGAATAGTCTAGCCTCATTAGAAAAGAATAAGACGTCAGCTCTTCGCACAAGGAACACTGATATAGCTAGAAATCACTTGAGTCACATTGTTACTACCTCTGCCAAAGTGAAAGTGATTGGCTTGTGTAATTTCTGTCTCGCATTTTCGTGCAATAGGTAATCGCAATTTCTCGCACATCAGTCATGTTCGGACCAATAATAATCGCGACCTCGGACTTAGATAATGTTAACCTTCGACACAGCAATTTCACTGAAAAAACTCTGGGATAAATTTTATTGCATCTAATTTCAAGATGTGCTACCATGTCACTTCATCGACATACAGAAATGGACCGATAGAATTGGAGGCCTTGTATATTGTAAAAATATTATTTTTTTTGTAAATACTAAGTAATGCATTATTATATGAATAAGAGTTAGTTATAATCAATTAATTTTTTAAAAACATTCAATTAAAGCCTATATTTTACATGACTCCACGATTCTAATTACGATTATGTTTGTAAATGTACAATGATAATTTTAAGGGCATGTGATACTTTACCATAAAAGCAAATTAGTTATACCAATTATGAATGTATAATTAGTATAACTAATTTGCTCTTATGGTAAAGTATCACAAGCCCTTAAACGCGATTGTAACTAGATTCTGACAACCTGAAAAGAATCAATCTTAAAGTTATACTTGTGCACTTTCCAATCCAATAATTCAGTTTCAATCACGGACACAATGAAAATGCAACTCGAAAGTAGTGTACAACTGTAGATATATGTATATGTCCTACTTTTAATTGGCAAAGCAAGGTGAGTCCAAAGATACAGTAAGTGGAAGTTAATCTTGTTACGTCGAAAAGGACACGGGTGACTAAGTCATTCTTAATAACAAAAGCGAATGTTTTAGGGAAAGTATCATGAGGAATAAATCACCTGCTAGTTTAAAATGAAGGACAAAAAAAAAGAAAAAAGCAAGTACTCGTTAATTTATGCTTTGCTTTTCTATTTAAATTATGATTTTATACTTCATTTTATTCTTTCAATCAAACGAGATTTAAATAACTTAATCAGCGAACTTTACTACTTTTGAATTTCTGTAGTTACGGTTTCAATTTTCAATACTTGAAAGTTTTTGACAATTTGATACCGCAGGGATCGCTTAAACTCACTGGCGAGCTCTTTTAAAAGCGTTAAATATTGAACGACCAAACTTCGGTAGACCCACTTAATTTGTAACGCAATAGTGCACTTGTTAGCTAGCTTTAGATTAAATACTTAATTAACTCTATAAAAGTAACTAATATTTTAAAAGATGCTTCGATTTGAATTAGTTTCTAAACATGCGCAAGTATTTATGCACTGCCAATTGATTTTACCCAAAAAACAAAAAACATATTTTTTGTTGATAGTCTGAAAGACAAACATTTTGCCGCAAACAAAAATTTGATATTCCTTTTTCCAATAAAACTCAATTTAAAAAAGAAATCAGCGACACCATTTTGTTTTTTTTTTTTTTTTGCCAAAAAAAAACTTGTGCTAGGAACTACATACTATACATATACTTGTACTGCGAACATGAATTCAAAATCTTAAACCATTTTCGAGAAAAAGAAAATCAAAAAAACTGTACAAAACGGTGAATTTCAAAATTTCAAAAAATGTAAACTTGGCTGAGTTGTGCTATACTACTATAACAGAAAATCTTAATGTAAATTTTTACTAATTTTAATATTTAACAAAAAAATCAACATTTTTTGAACTTGAAAAGCTTTTGTAACCAAAAATTTTCGAAAATTTGAAACTTGTGCTGGGTTATACTAGGCTAGCACAACAGAAAACTTTATTATCAATTTTTACTAATCAGTTTTTGAACTTGAAAAGCGTTTTTACCAAAAAATTTTTGAAAATATTAATTTTGAAAATTTGAAACTTATGCTAGGTTGTGTTAGGCTAACACAACCGAAAACTATAACGACAATTTTTACTGGCATTAATATTTTCAAAAAGAAAATCGAATATTTTAAACCTGAAACGCGTTCTTACTCCAAAAATTTCAAAAATACATATTTCGAAAATCTGAAACTTGTGCTGGGCTGTGTTAGGCGAGCACAACAGAAAACTCTAACGTCAATTTTTATTAATACTAGTATTTTTCAAAAAAATCAATATTGTTTGAACTTGAAAAGCGTTTTTACCTCAAAATTTTCAAAAATGCAAATTTGAAAATCTAAAACTAGTGCTGGGTTGTATTAGGATAGCACAACAGAAAATTCTAATATAAATTTTTACTGGCATCAATATTTTTCATAAAAATCAATATTTTTTGAACTTGTTCTGTATAAGAAATATAAAAAGTTGTTCCATAGTTTCATAATTTTTTTTTTATTAAGAATACATATTAAAGTTCAGTATTAACACTGTTTAAATTATTTTATATACAACCTAGCATAAGTTTCGGATTTCCGAAATTCCTATTTTTTAAAAATTTGGGTAAAAATGCTTTTCAACTTCCAAAAATGTCGATTTTCTTGGAAAATATTAATATTACTAAAAATTGCCATTAGTGCTAGCCTAGCACAACCCAGCACAAGTTTTCTTTTTTTCAATTAGCAAATCTGATATAAAAAAATGATTTTGTTTTTATTTTTGGTGTCAAATCTTCATTTTTTCAAAAAATGTTTTACGTCACAGTAGAGCACAATTCAGCACTATTTTCATTTTTTTTTTTTTAATTAAAAAAATTAAGCCCAATTGCTCTCTCTCTCTCTCTCTCTCTCTGCCCATTATTTTATGAAATGCCAGAGTCAGAAAGCAATTTCGTGTACTTATTGACTCGAGTTTGAAAAAAAAAGTGTCACATTAAATTCCAAATCCAAAAAAAGTGATTGGAAGGGCTATAAATTTCTGTTAATACCTCGTAATATATATCTTGATACAGCGACGCTTCGACGCTGATTTGACCGAAAATACAAAGTGGTCCCTCTATTTTGAGCACCACCAGTCAAGGAAAAAAAATGGAAAACCATTTTGGTGCATGAATAGCACACATGGTAGAAATTTCAGCAGAACGTGATGAAATATGAGAATGAATTCGACTTTTGATGACTTAGCGTAACTATAACTATATATCGGATTCGAACTTTGTTTTACATTAATCAGATGAGATTTAAGTTCTGAACGTTGAAATGAAGGAATTTTTGTATTGATTGTATTTTAAACTATAAACAGTTTAATCAGAGTACTCAGGGATTCAAGAAATCGAATTAATCGAATCGAATTAAAAAAACTTATAAAGCGTCCTTTTTCTGCGAAAATTAAATGCAGCCGAATTTAATTATCGAAAATTGAAAACTAAAATGCCTGTCTGAAATCTACAATGAGAAATCGACAAAAGACTTGAAAATACGTATAAAGCTGTTAATCTGAAGAAATGAAAAAGTCTGGTGAATCGTAAAAGCCCCGAGGCAAGAGTAGAATGAGAAAAAGTGTAAATGACGTCGTGGAGGCAGCAGTTTATGGATAATTATTGTAATAGGAAATGAATAAGAGGGTGTCGGTGATATCATAGGGGAATAAAATAATAAAACAGGAAGATGAAAGACGGGAATGAGAGAAAAGTAATTAAAGTGTCGGCAATGTTCGTTAGGGAAATCCCCTTTGCGGTATAGTCGCGGCTCGACTTTCTTTGTCTCGTTTCCTTCGCAGCTTTGTACGTGGATCAAGGATCTGGTAATTGGGTGATTGTATTAGAACTTTTTTCCAAGTCCAATGCAATCACGGGTGAAAGTAGTGCTTGTAGTGGTGCGTCGCTAAGGGATGATGGAGAAAGACGAAAATGAGGGGCAGAGAGCACCAGTTTGAAACCGTCTGACTTGAATTACGATGAAAAAGAAGTACCTCGCATTACCCTCAGCGGCTTATGAACTACTGCTGCAAATCAAGTAAATAAGTGCCGATGGAGCAAAGACATTCTGCTCAGCAAATTCCTACTTTTTCCTCTTTACTTGATAAATCAATTTTAGAACGTTTATCTTTTTTAATTTCAGAGGGTTTAAACTAAACCTTTTCCAACTTACAATATAAAAATATTATCACTTTTAGGGTGATGCGTTTTTAAACTGCAGTTGTTCCCAACATAATTGGCTTTTGAATGACTCGAAGATGAAAGAAGAAAAAACAAATTGCGCAAAAAAATTACAGGAAAACCTTCGAAATACGCTAAAATTCGTTAAGATTTCTTAAAAGTCCAAAAAACATCCTGAAATCCTTTTAAAATCCACAAAAAATCATTAAAATCAAAAATCCATAACAATCATAAGTCTCTTGAAACCCAAGTTTAAATTCGAAAGAAATTCTAGAAATTTCTAAAAAAAACCTCTAGGAATTTCTTAACATTTAAAATCTCTTAAAATGCGTAGAAATTCTATATAAATTTCCATGAAATCCCTAAAAATTCTACGAAACCTTTTAAAGATTAGAGAAATCAATAAAATTACCTGAGAACTTTAAAATTCTTTAAATCCCATAAAATATTCGAAAACTCACAGAACTTTCTTGAAATCTTTTAAACTTTGTGAAAACTTCTTAAAATTCTCAGAAACTGCTTGAAATTCTTTAAATCATATGACAACATTTAATCTCCCTAAACGTCCTTTGAAATCTATTAAAATTATTAGAAATCTCATGAAGTTTCATGAAATCCTTACAATTCTATAAAATCTTCAAAAATCATAAAATCCGTTAAAATTATTAGAAATCGCATAAAATTTCACAAAATTCTTTAAAATTCCATAAAATATTTTTTTAAATTATTAAAATCTTTTAAAATTCGTTAAGATTTCTTAAAACTCCCAAAAACCTCTTAAAAAATCCCTTAAAAATTCACAAAAACGATTAAAATCATAAATCTCTTAAAATCCTTAGAAATCTCATCAAATTCTCATGAAATCCTTAAAAACTGTACAAAACCTTTTAAAAATTAGAACAATCTTATCAATTCCCCTAAATTTTTACGATAACCTTCGAAATCCTTTTACATTCTATAAAATATTTTTAAAAAAAACTATATATGCAGAGAAATTTATTAAAATTCTTAAAATTCTACGATAACATTTAAAGTTTCTTTACGTCCTTTAAAATCTTTTAAAATTCCTTAAAGTACCTTAAAATTCTTTGAAATCATTTGAAATCTCTTAAAACACCCAGAAACCTTACTAAATCACTTAAAATTTCACGAAAACCTTGAAAATCGCTTAAAATTCATTGGAATCTCCTAAAGGTCTTATAAACCTCTTAATATTTCTAAAATTTTTTCAAATCATTTAAAATTCCTTAAAGTCCCTTAAAATTCTCTGAAACCCTTTGAAATCTCTTAAAATTCCTCGAAACTTCATAAGAATTAATAAAATCCGTTAAATAAAATAAGTATAAATAATAAAACAGTCAGAAACCTTTTCAAATCACTTAAAATTTCATGAAAACTGTTTCAATTGCTTAAAATTTGTTAAGATGTCTTAAAAATCTCAAAAACCATTAAAATTATAAATCTCTTGAAATCTTGAAATCCAAGTTAAAATTCCCAAAAATCTCTAAAAATTCATAAAAACCTCTTAGAATTTCTTATCATTTAAAATCTCTTAAAATCATTAGAAATCATATCAAATTCCATGAAACCCTTAAAAATTTTATAAAATCTTTTAAAAATGAGAGAAATCAATAAACTAGCTGTAAAGTTATATCAACTTTTGTGCTCATTTAATGAGCACTTTGCTCCCTGTAAGCAAATATGATTTGCTTCCTCATAGAGGAAGCAATAAGAAGTTTATATATTTAACTTTATTTTTTTTTCTTTATTTTAGATAATAATTTTTAATATTTAAAAACGTTGTTCCTCTTCCAGCATTGTTCCTTCTTCCCCCTCTCCCTAAATTCTTCAAATGTACCCCTCTTCCCCTACTCTTCCAACCGCCCCCTCTGCCATTCCAAGTCCACCCTTCTCCTTGTCTCCATACTCTCCAAATTGTCCCTTCTCCTTCTCTTCCTAGATTAACATTTTCCTTTTTTTTTTCCTTCTTCCTTTTCTTTTTTATTTTTCAATCTGGTAGTATTATAAAAAAAAAAATAAAAGATTATTAAAAACATATCAATATATTAAATTATTAAATAATCATTTATTTATGTTTTTTTAAACTTTCTCAATTAAATGCATTCATCATACAGGTCAATCGATTCGTCTCGACATAAAGAATATTCATTTTCCTTACGTCAACTCAAGATTTTGATTATTTTAAAACATAGAGTGAAAAAATAACTTTCAAAATTATAAATAAACATAACTTCCTTATTTTTTAATGAAATGCATTAATCATATAGGTCAATCGATTCGTCTCGATGAAAGGAATCTTCATTACCCTATGCAAAATTTCATCGATTTATCTCTACGCGTTTTCAAGAAATTGCTGGATCGTGACACACACACACACACACACACACACACACACACACACATCCGGACATCTTTTCAGATCATCATATTAGATATATTGCCCTTGAAATATGTTGAAAAAAACCTTTTTTAGGAAACTGGATTTTGTCACCACTACATAGCTTCCTCTATGAGGAAGCAAAATACGTGAAAAACTGTAAAATCCTTTAAAC